>MU122155.1:406597-435179 GCA_014904905.1 Wilcoxina mikolae CBS 423.85 | reverse complement strand
CCATCCTGCACCAATCTTGGATTTCGCCGTGCTCTTGTACAGATGACATGGGCCTTGAGCGCATTTCCCTGCAGGAAGCCTTTCTCATCGATGTTCCATATGTTCTGAACTTCAATCCCATGCTCATCTAGAGCTCTCTTCAGCTTGAAGGAAGTTAATAAGGGGTGTGCCGCATTTTTTGGGGGGGAACACTTACCAGTTTGAAAAATTCCGCCAGCACCTTCGGATCATCTGGCTGGGCTCTCTGCCTGTCAATGCGGCTAGCTATCTTGCATGCGAGGATAGGATGGCGGTACAGGAATCGTGACATCCAATGCTTGCCTGGCTGTCTTCGATTTTCTGAGTCCTGCATATGGCAGGCAAGACCCCTAACATAAGCAAGCTTTAGAGGTAGGCCCCAGCTATCAAACCTCAGACACAGTTGCACAATAGCCTCCTCATGCTCTGGCGTCAGGAGAGCACTCTCAGGGTGTGCTTTGTGTGCTGACTTTGCACGTCTTAGCCTTCTGGAAAGGGTGGTGAAGTCCACCTTGTGGTGTGCTGCCGCTTTTCTGATGCTTGGAAATTTGCCACCCCTGTAGTCCCTTATAGCCTTCTGCATAGTATCCTCCTTTGTCTGTACCTTCCTTGCTTTAACTCTAGGCATGGTGGTTGTGGGTGGAGGTTGTAGTTGTGGTTGCTGCCCAGCTTTTACTCCGAAGATGGGGTGTCGTCAGGGTGTTGCATTGCCCGGGCGTGTTGCATGGCAGGGTAACCTACGTTATACTGTATAACTGAAAAACTGCCAGTACAAATAAGCACTAATAAGAACACAGTCATTCATACGCAGGCGTAGTACATGATTTTCCATGCACTAGTAAGTATTATCGAGTAATTATGCTATTCTCACATGCATTGCCACTTCCTTTCTAGGCCAGCACACAAGGTTAGTAGGCGAAAGTGCAGCCGCAACCATACCAACAGTATAATCCAGTATACCAGTATAATGTTGCATCTGTACTGCAGTTTATAACACTCCAACTGTACCAGCAATTTCTCAAACTGTACCAACCAACTGTTTGTCTGTACTGGTATTTGCTGGTATACTGGTACGAACCAGTATACTGTTGCAAGGCTTGTCCATTCATACCGTATCAGACTCCGTTGCTCCAAAGATTAACTCCTGCTTCACCGATGATTTCAGGCCCTGCATATATTTATATCTCTTACAGCGCTCTCTCTGAGCTATTTTCAACTTCATCTACATATATTCTGTAACCGCCCGTTGTCGGCCGGGGATGGTGGATGACTGCTGGGGTCGGTAACTTCACCGTCCCCGGCAAGTCCCCAGCCGTCATGCCGCCATTGTGGAGTAAGGACGGGATGGACGGCCTTAGTGACGGCCCACCATTTAAAAAGATACCATTCCACAAAGATTACCCTTGGGAAAAACTTTCTAAAAGTCTTGGCGAAAACAGAAACGGCGAAATAAGTCAACAACCACGATAGTAATCGACAAACGGACACTGGCAATCGACTATTAGCATCGAATTGACTCCAGAGCGGTACTCCCAGCACCTATGGACCACCAGAGAAGGTTGGACACTCACAGCAGCAGAGTGAGCATGCGATGGATGCGACACAACGACTGAAGACTCAGGAAAAATGGCGACCCCAAGAGGAGAGAGCTCTGCTGGAGGTTCAATCGAGAAGCTAGCAACCAAGAACGATAGGGATATGAAGATAGGAGAAGTAGGACACACAAAGGGGATAGTAGGCGGAGTAGGTGACGTATCGGGAGATGCACACATCATTATGGATGGCATCACTCCCAGCGAGCCTCCAACGTGAGACCAGAACAGGAAATGACAGAGAAATGAGACTCCAGAGGCATCGAACGCGCTGGGGGACTGGGGAAGGCAAATGGAAAGATCGATCAGGCAGCAGGCACGTAATGTGACACAGCTGCACCGCACCGTTGAGAACTTGGTAAAAGCAATGGAGACACATACAGGGCGCGAGGAAGTCCAATGGATCGGCATGAGAGCGTGGCTGGAAGAGAGAGAGAGCAAGTGGGATGCCCGCCATGTGGACGACATACTGTGGGGCACGGGCATCACAAACATGGTCATAAAGGTTCTGGCGGACACAGCATCAGTCCACAGAAAACTAGAGGCCGACAACAGACTGGAGGCCCCGAAACATGCTGATGCAGGCATGATAGCCCAACAAGAGCGAGAACCGGAGCAGCGGTAAGCTGAACTGCAACCGAAACCGCAGCAGCAGCCGACAAAGCCGACGGCGCTGACCCTAACCCCGATCTTGACTTCAGTCCCGACTCTGATCCCGACCCCAACCCCAGCACTGGCATTGATAACAAAGCCAAGACCGACTAGACAGTGGGAGACAGTCCCACTGCGTAACGAGTACAAAGCTGCGACTGCAAAGACCGGCAGGGCTGAGACAGTGACCATGAGCAGGCCAGGCTCAGTCCTGGCCGTGACGAATGACTTGAGTATGGCCGACAGGTATCTGATCCTAAGAAGAGACGAGAGCGTCCCCCTGCCAAAGATGATGGACAAAGAAGTCGCATCCGCAATCAATAGAACACTGTTTCGGTAGCAAGCTCAGGGCCATATCAGAATCATAAATGCACAGAGAAATGTCAAGGGTGCGATAACTGCAATCATGTACCGGAATGCCACAGTGAAGATGGCACTCATGGATGGAGATGTCATCATCAACGCAGCAAGGTCGGTCGACAAAGGAATCTTTGATGTGGAGGGGAACGAATCGTGTGAGAGACTGAAGGTCCATGCTGTTCCGCTGGTGAGATACATGGGCAGAGGCACTGCAGGCCTATAAAAGATAAGACAAGAAATCCAGATGGAGAACAAAGGAGTTACAGTCCCTGCACAGGTGAGACGGCTTTCTAACCCTTACTCGATCAGGGTGAGACAACAAAATAGAGAGATCAAGGTATTATCGGTGGTCTTTATTGTGAAGGGGACGAAAGTAGCCAGGAGACTAGTCGAGAAAGGGGTCAACTCAGCAGGGGTAAGGTACAAGGTCGAACCGTATATGGTTGTGGGCCTGAACAGCATGTGCAGGCTCTGCTGTGGGTGGAGCCATATTGAAAGCAAGTGCGGTGGCAGTCAGCCTAGATGTGGCTACTGCTCAGGGCCGTACCGGACAAGCGAGCATCAGTGCAAGGTTGTGGGATGCAAGTCAAACAAAGGTACTCTCTGCATCCACAGGCAGGAGAAAAGTCCGAACTGCAAAGGGACCCATATCGCATTTGGTAGAAGGTATGCCAAAAAGATCGAAGTTATCGAAGCGGGCCGAAAAAGTGGAAGAAAACAACTGGCGGAATACAGAATGGGAGAAGCCACAGGGGCAAACACTTGGCACTTGGTACCAGGCAGACGATGGATAGCAGAGGCCAAGAAGAGGATGTAGAAAGAACTGGGGAAAAGGAGATGGTAGAGGAAGAATGTGATGTGACTATGGCCCAGTAAGAAAGAGATGTGGCCATGGCCAAGACCACAGTTGAGGTCACGATGGGAGCTGCCGCTTCCAATGATTAGAGAAATTCAGCACAACTGCCCCAGATCTTATGTGTGGACCATGGCAGCGCAACAGACCGAAGTTGAACGGAAAGCAGATGTGATATGTTCGCAAGAACCGCCAAACGAAATAGGAGGAGGAATCAGAATCAACCACCCGGCGTACAAAATTAGAAAAAGAATGAGAGTCTGCACAGCAGTGTGTAAGGGCAGCGGCCTTGCAACTGACCAACGGATAGACTTGAGCAGGGGGTCGAACGACAATGTGATTGTGATCGACTTCACAAGAAGAGGGGAGAAGATGATGAGAAGCATAGACGTTTACGACCAGACAGACGACCAGACGGGAGAAAGACCAGCAAGAAAGTTAAACTGGTAGAGTATCATTCGACTGAGGTATAGCATGCTGCTCGCAGGTGACTTAAACATCCTCAGTCAGCACTGGGACCCAAGTTGAATGGAATGGAGGGACGCCACATACTGGGAGCAAATCATAGATACGCATGAGATGGAGATCAGGAATGACGGCTGGCCCACTCACTACTGGGTGAGAAATGGCAGTCAGGACGTATCTGTTATAGACTCAACCTTGGCCAATCTACCAATTGCGAAATGGTTGATCTTACAGGAGGAGAAACATACCACAGGTTCAAACCGCGAGGTGATAGAATGGGAGGTGGATGTGGAGAAGCAGGAAGAACCAGGTGGAACACAAGTCATAGGGTGGAATCTCACTGCTATTTTGGAGGAGGATGAGAAGGTGATAGAGAAAGTTTGGAAGGAACTTGAGAAGGAGAGAGACCCTCTAGATGACGAGGGTTGCACCGGAGAAGAGGTCGAGTGCGAAGTGGAATGGTGCCAATATGTACTGAGAAAAGTGCTGGACGTCATGGCAAAGAAAATAAAGATTTGCGCTCAATCAAAGAAACGGTGGAACAGTGAAATTAAGGAGGAGAGAAGCGCACTTGCAAGAGAAAAGAAAAGGGGATGAAGGTTAGAAGCAGCGGCTCGGACGAAAGCAGACCTGCAAAGTTCGATCCGGCGGTCTAAGAAACAGATGTCGAACTACTACTTACAGAACCTAAGAGGTGGTGACGTTTCTCGGGCTGCAAAGTTCATCTGCCCTCAAGTGGAGGCAACTGTCAAGGCATTCACTGATAGAGAGAGTAATCAAGCAAGCTCTATCACCGAAAAGGAGGAGATGCTCAGATGGGAGTCCTTTCCCCTGAACGACAACGAACAGTACAACGAACTACCCTCTGCAGGACGAGCACATGAATGGCTTATAGCATAAGCTGTCAAACAGGCCCTCTTCTCGCAGTCGGTCAAGAAGGCCCCAGGCCCAGATACGTTGTCGTTCAGTGCCATCGGCCTTCTCTGGAAGTGGAACAGAGCGAGAATCGTGGAATTAACCAGGGCGGCCGTACAGACTGGTCGGCACCCAGCTGTGTGGAAGTGTGCGAGCGGGGTTGTTATCCAAAAGCTAGGAAAAGACAACTACACAAAGCTCAAGTCGTACCACACAATCTCCCTGATCAGCTGCATGGAAAAAGTGGTCGAAAAAGTAGTTGCCAAACTAGTGTCAGATGAGGCAGAATGGTGAGCACTACTAAGCGAGAGTCAGTTCGGTAGTAGAAAGATAAGGTCAGCCATCAATGCTGCAGCCATCGTGATCGACAGGGCATACAGGGCAAGAACAGAACATGAAATCGCAGGTGTCCACCTGATAGATATTAAAGCAGCATTCCCAAGTGTAGCAAAAGGGAGGCTGATTGACGCAATGAAGACCAAGTGGATAGCTGGAGACCTTATACAACGGACTGAAAGTTTTCTCTCCGACAGAACGGTGCAGATACTGATCGGAGGGAATGCCATGCAGAGTCATCCAGTTGAAGCAGGGGTCCCACAATGATCTCCTGTGTCACCAATTCTCTTCGCAATTTACACCGCCGGGCTGATAGAATGGGTGGAACACAGATTCCAAGGAATCGAAGGCCTCTCTTGTGTGAATGACCTCGGGTGGGTGGCAACGGAGAGGGACATGAACCAGGTGGTTAAGAAACTTGAGGCCTGTACAGCAGAAAGCATTGAATGGGCTGCTAGACGGGATTCCCAATTAGACACTGCCAAGATAGAAGCAGCACTCTTTACACACAAGTGAGAACACTAGAAGCATCTTCGGCCGAAACTCACAGCCACAATCAAGGTTTGAAACGGCATCATTAGGTTCAACAAAGATGTGGCAATGTGGATCGGAGACTGGATGGATGCGCACCTTAAGCTCAGAGAGTACCGCAACCGATGTCTAAAGAAGGCCAGAGCTGCAAAAGCGAAACTGCGCATTCTCATGAGAATGCACGGAATCATTCCAGAGTGGGTTAGGGCCATCCAAATAGTCTGCATCCAAGCTGTCGCACTATATGGGAGCGAGCTCTGGTGAGACACAAAAGAAACGGGCAGACGAGAAGAGCTCCAAATTCTTTTCAATCGACAAGCCAGATCAACCCTAAGAGTCCGGCCCATAATCTCACTCGATGCACTTATGAGAAATGCACGGCTCACACCTGTGCCAGTGGCCCTGGATTGCAGGCAACAACTATTCTCAGCCAGGCTGCCAAATGTATGCAAAGGATCCAAGCTGAAGGAGGTGCCAGACTACCCTATATCAGGTACACCAATATACAGGGTGTTCAAGAAAGAGCACGAATACAGTCGGGAAGTAGAGACAATGCGCTGGCTCAACCCTGATGAAGTACTGGCGGTTAGGACTGTCATTCTGAGTGATGACACTGCAGCTAAGAAAGAAGTGACACGCTGGATGAGAGAGAAAGAGGCCAATGTGGGTGCGGAGGTATGGATGTTGTGGACAGATGGATCGCGAACCAACGATGAGAGAGTGGAACCAGCTGCAGTGTGCAAGCAGAGAGACAGCTGGAAGTCCTTCCACAGCTACCTCAGTACAGGGCGAAAGGAGGCCTACAATTGTAATGGCAGTACCAGGTGCACTTGGCTGTCAAGGCCAGGTAACCGGCCTTCATATATAATCACCTCGCAAAGTGCTTTTGGCATGCTAGCGATTATCTTACCTACATACCGTATAATTAATATGTATTGCTTATTCCCATTTGCAACCGTATCTATACATTTCCATCCATACGATGACGTACGACCTGATACCATAATTGCTTTTGAGTCACCAGATATGTTTTGCTCAAGCAGTTTCATAATTTATTTACTTTTCGACACGTCACGACACGTACACAAACAGACGATTTGTCTATATCATTTAATTGCAGCTCCAATGCCGCCAAAGAAGTCATCTAGAATTCAATTGCGCATCACGGACAATGGCGACAGCGAGGAATTCTTGCAGGCTGCAACCTCCGCGTCCGAGAACCAAACACATCGAATCACCAGGTCCAGGACCGCTCCAGCTGCCTTATCAGAAGTCGAGATCAACGAAGTTAATAATGCAGACGAAGGTCACGACGATGACCATAACAACGGCTTCATATCCATGATCACCGACGAGAATCTTAGCGAAATGTCGGCCTAAAACAGAATGCTAATGACGATGTTCCAATAACAGGCCGTATGGTTAAAGGCCGAGCAAGGACGATTGGCTGTCGAATGAGGGAAATGGACAGCAAAAAGTGCCGAATGCGAAGCCACAACCTGTGAGGAACCTGAAATATTCACCATGATCGACCCCGTACGATACTGCAGCGGAACGAAGGAGTTAGACAAGTCTATTGACGTGTTACGCTCCAATTTCGACTCACACAAAGACTGGTTCCTATGTCGCAGACGCGATCAAGTCAAATACGCGGTTTGACACCTTGACTGCAAAAGCAACCACCCAGATCCGTGGCAACATCAGACTGCGATGATGGACCCCTCCAAATAGACCAGCAATCTAAGCGCAGATTCTGATCGCTGTTTGGAGGACTTCGACCTCTTCGCAAAAGAGATCACCTGGATATATGGAGACAAGGATTGCCCTGGAAAAGCGGTGATGTGTAATGGCGGCCGGACTATGGCAGGGTAACCGTCCATCCGCCCAGTATATAGTCAGCTCGTGCGAGTGCTCTTGCACGCTATCGATAACCTTACCTATTGAATCTATCTTATTCTTGAATCCACATTTGCAACCGTATCTACACTTATACGAAGCCATACACCGACGTACGCCCTTACACTGTTATCGATCTTTAGTAATTGGATACGTTTCGCTCACGGGATGTTGTGAATTACCCCTTTCCGACGCGTTACCTATCATCGAGAAGTCACACGAATACACGCGATCTACCTAACATCCAGAAATTCTACGAAGCGATGAGAGATTACCTCGAGATATCCTACGGGTCTCATTACCCCTTTTCTTGACGTGTCGATACACGCGTGCTCAACGCGAAGTCGAAAGACGGAAGGAAACCGAAGACGAAATAAGACCCAAAGATGAAATAAGACCCAAAGACGAAGTAAGACGAGCATCTCGGTTCAGTGTTTTGATTTGAGCATCTTTATGGTCCCGAGGCTGCTCAGGCGGCTCGGGCTACCGCTACCTTATGGTGCAGAGGCTGCTCAGGCGACCCGGACTACCGCTACACGAACCGGCATTCATCTCTACCCGGGCCGTGGTGGGCAGGTGGCGATGTCTGCGAAGGAGAGTCCAAGGTCGAAGGGCAAGGCTGAAGGGCAAAGTCGGAGTACAACCGAAAGTCGAAGGACGAAGCGAATAGTAGTCGATGACGGATGGGATGATCGTACCTATGATCCGGATTTCAAGCGGACGCGATCACCTTATCATTTGCACGGAAGTGCACGTACCTTATTGAAGCACACTTGACGATTACCTTTCTACGATCTGAGCGGAAGTTCTCAAGCGCACTTGACGATTGCCTTCCTCTGACCTGAACGGAAGCTCCGAAGCGCACCCACGAGCGTCAGCATTGCACGGAAGTGCACTTACGGAGAAAGACTACCGAGGGCACAAGCTTTGCGCGAGCTATACGCACTTGATTAATTACATTGTAAGTTGGATCTTCTCTTGGATGCTCACAAGTTAGATAATCGACAAACCACATACGTTCGATGACGAATCAATGACGTTTACCGATACGAGCACCACCGAGCCTGCACTGCGGAAGCTACAGACGCACGGGCTTGGATTTGGAGACATGGAGATCTGGAGGTTACAGGAGTCAATTGGACATTTCCTTCTCTTCTCTTCTCTTCTTATTGGATCTCGGCCCGGTACAAATGGCGTCGGCACGGGTTTTACCACCTACCACTGGAGGTGGACTTTCCCCGTGCACCGGATCCACCGAAAGGTCACCGGCGAGCGGTACCAATCGGTTGCGAGATTTACGAGGACGTATGAGGGCGTACAAGCTTGGATTTGTTTCTTCTCTTCATGTACGGGTATGTAGCCCAGGAGGTCTGCAGATAAAGAGGGGGATGATGTAATGGCGGCCGGCCTATGGCAGGGTAACCGTCCATCCGCCCAGTATATAGTCAGCTCGTGCGAGTGCTCTTGCACGCTATCGATAACCTTACCTATTGAATCTATCTTATTCTCGAATCCACATTTGCAACCGTATCTACACTTATACGAGGCCATACACGGACGTACGCCCTTACATGATGAAGGCAATGGAAGAATACATACAATTGTTCAATGAGCCGGTTAGAGCCTACACAAACTGTGTGAAAGCTAATTGGAGGAACGGCAGATGGACCATACAAAAGAGCGAGCTGATGCTCTATGACATGGCCTGGGTAGGTCTCCAACACGCACTAAAAAACAATGTCGGACCGATGACCCCCACTTGCGGAAGGTTCGAGACCATTGAGGACATTTTCAACAACGCAGCAGCTTCAGAGGGTATATACAACAATAAGAGGCCAGGCGGACAGCAGCAGCAGCAGCAGCAGCAGCAGCAGCAGCGGCAACAGCAAACACAGCTGAAATCGTCCCAAAAAGGCAGGAAGCGAAGTTACCGACAATCTATTTCCAAACCGACGACAGAGAAGTCAACCAATGACAGGTCTGATGGCGCTCGCGGCAAAGTTACCCCAGCACCATGGGTCTCAAAGGAGGTCTTTGATAGCAGAAGGGCTAACAAGCAGTACACAAGGTTCAGAATCAAAAACCATAGACACCTCCAGTACTCAACTTACAGAGCTGCTCGTGGGTCCAAATCGAGCTCCAACTATACCGGTTGTGGCAACAGCGGCAGTGGGCACCACCAAGTGAAATGCCAAAAGTCGTCCGACACTCAACAGTGAAAAAACTCGCATACCTCTCCTAGCACCTAACCTGGCTGGAGAAACTGGACAAAGAGGAGTTAGGGCTGGAGAGGTTTGGAATGAGATCGTTGTTGGCGACAATAGATAAGATCTAGCCCCACAGAATCGCTCTCAAATTGAGAGTTATCCTTGAGCCCCCTGGCACTGAATTTTCAAGTCAATACATATGAAGTACAGAGAAGCCGGATTCGTCTCACATTGTTCACAAAGCACTTGTATGCGATCGACATGGGGAGATGCAACGCATTCAGCCTCGCATCGACTGCTACGTGACGAGCATCTCTATGACTCCCAGGCTGTTCAGACGACTCGGGCTACAACATGATCTGGCATTCTCAGCTATGCAGGGTCTCAATGACCAAGTTATGGTGTCTGCGAGGTTGAGTCGAAAAGCAAGCATCTCGGTTCAGTATTTTGAGCACTTAACTCCGGTTGATGAACCGGAGGTGCTGGTCATTCCTATGGCATATAACCTGGTTCTAGGCTTGCCTTGGTTGAAGGCTAGGAACCCTGAGATCGACTGAACATGTGGTTGACTCCTATCTCTACGGACCCCAAGTGGTGATGCAAATACAATAGCAGCCACCATCAATGCGATGTCAGATCCTCCACAGGAATCTGATGAAGGTGGAGCCCCAGACATACATCTCCTTGGAGCCATCGTATTCAAGGATCTCAAAGCTAGCAACGAAGTTCTCGCAGCATTCACGATACGCCTTGGCGATTGCACAGGGTTGCTAGGAGCTTCCATGGAACCCATAACCCCCGAAGATAAGAGGAACGTCTGGAGCTGGACGAGTGAGCAGGAGCAGTATCGGTAGTTATGGCAGATGAGTTACTTGTTTGTGCTAGAATGACTGCTACTGGCTCGGCGAGTTACGATGGGAGTAGTGGACGGCGGGAGTTCCCATCAATAATAACTTGTTATGACAAGGACGCCTGGATTCCACAACCTTCGCTTTCATCGCAAGGATGACGAGCGCAAAGCCAACGACTATAGATGGTGCTTCGGAGCCTGAAATGGTGCCTTCAGATGACGGCAGCCATATCTCCCCCAAATATCAAGAATTTGTGAAGGTATTTAGTAAGGCCAAAGCAGAGATGCTGCCACCGCACCGGTCAATTGACCATGCGATCGACCTGGTACCCGGGCACATGATGCCCTACGGGGCGTATCTATAACCTGTCAGAGGTTGAGTCATGAACTCTAAAGGCCTACCTCAAGACAAACCTGGCCAATGGCTTCATCCAGCGGTCATTATCACCAGCGGCGGCTTTGCAAAAAAGAAGGAAGGTGGCTTGAGACTTTGTGTGGACTACCGAGCTCTCAACGAAGGTACAATCAAGAACCGGTATCACCTTCCATTGACCTCGGAGATGCTTGACTGTGTGGGTGGCACCAGGATATTTACAAAACTCGACCTCCGCGAGACCAATCACCTTGTTCGCATTAAGGAAGATTACAAATACAACAAAGCATTCCGAACCCGATATGCTAAGTTTGAGTACAAGGTAAAGCCATTCGGTCTGGCAAACGCATTGGCTACTTTTCAGTCTTGTATGGACGATTGCCTGAGGTCTTACATCGATGACTTTGCCATTTGTTACCTCAATGACATCCGGATCTGCTCCACCGATGACAAATAGGACGATGAGCATGTCCAGAAGGTACTGCAACGACTGCAGGAGTTCGGCCTCTATTGCAAGGCAGAGAAGTTTCAATTTGGGGTCTCGGAGGTCGGCTCCCTCGGCTTCATCATCTCTGCAAAGGGTATCAGCATGGACATGGATCGGATCGTGATGCTTGAGGATTGGCCAATTCCCAAGTCGGTACGGGATGTCCAAGTCCTTCTCGGCTTCACGAACTTCTATCAGACATTCATCCGGAAATATGCCAAGGTAATGGCAACCATATCGTACTTGGTAAAGAAGGCTACAGGAAAGTCAAAATGGGAGTGGCCGAGAGATGCAGAGCTGGCTTTCCGGAAACTCAAATAGGCCATCACCGTAGCCCCGAATTTGCAGCACTTCGACCCAGCCAAGCCGATCATCCTCCATACGGACGTGAGCGGCTTGGTGATTGCAGGCACTCTGAACCAGTATGATAGATTCGGAACCCTTCGGTCAGTGAATTTCTACTCTTGGAAATGCTCTCTGGCTGAGCAGAACTATGACACGTACGATCGGGAACTCCTCGCCATTGTGGAGTCCATCAAGCAATGGTGGCACTCTCTGGACGGTGCCCATCACAAAGTCTTGGTGCGGTGTGACCACTTGGACCTTGAGTATTTCCAAACTTCCAAAGTGCTCTTGCGATACTCCATTGTACCATTTTACAAGACGCATGAGGAAAGAAGCCGCATTAGTCTCACACCGTTCAAGAACATATTAATCGATACCTGATCACAACCACAATCATGATTATACCTCCGTTTGACTCAATCGTATTACCGATCATTGTTCGAGAAACCGACAATACCATATGAGACATCAATGATTATCGACTGCATGATGCCGATTGTTATCATCATGGGAGTGATCCCAGTCAGGAGTGATCCAGGTCGGGAGTGATCCAAGTCGTGAGTGATCCAAGTTGGGAGTAAACTGATTTCCAATCGACAACAAGCGATCCTTCACACATCCATGTAGTTGCCTTGTCCCTAGGAGGGATGGACCTCTCTTCCGTCTTATCCCTAAGCCGGATGCACGTCTACTTGGATGTATCCCTAGACGGGATTGTCCTCTCCGTACTCCGTCTTATGTCTAAGCGGGCTGGACGTCTACTTGACCGCCTAGACAACTTCCAGTGATCATCAGTAGTGGCGGCAGCGGCCACCAAGTCAAACGACAACGGTAGTTTGACACCCAGTACGAGCTCTGTAGAGCAATGAGTATGTTCATGATAACCAAGGTGCAAAGGCGGCTTGGCGTCCGGAACGAACCTGTATTGATCGCAACCTTGAGCCTCGATAGCAGTGAGATGATGTCTGAAAAAGAAAGTAGAAAGACTACTCTCTCGGTTCAGTATTTTGAAAGCTTGGCACTGGTTGACGAATCGGGTGTCTTAATTCTACCCATGAAAGCATAAAACTTGGTTTTGAGATTACCTTGATTCAAGACCCAAAACACGGAAATCAACTGGAAAGCAGGTTGACTTACCGCCTTGTGAATCCCAAGTGGGCTCCAGGCCGCCACCTTAAATCGCGATGAAACCCCATATGCGGATACCAACAGAAATTCGCAAGACCACGGTGGTAAGCTTCGGGATATTTGTCTTTAGCACAACCTTATTCAAAGACTTTGTTGATAGTAATGAGGTCGACGACACATTCACCCTAATATTTGGGCAGTGCACCAGGCTGCTGAGAGCATCATAGAGTGCGACCTCAGATAAGAAACTGCAATGCTGGATGGGCAAGCAGGGAGCAGCGGTGGTAGTTGCGGCAGAAGAGTTACACAGTGAAGTTGCTTGAATGACTGCTACCAGCTTGCCGAGTCACGAAGGGAGTACTGGACGGTGGGGATTCTCATCGAATATTACTCGTTATGACAAGGGCTCCTGGTTTCCAACCTTCCCCTCCATCCCCATATAAGATCTTAATACTAACGTGTGCAGATGGAGCGGACGAGACCAGAGTGCCGGTAGTACCGACCGACCATGAGGGTAATATACCAGCCAAATATAAGGTATTCATTGAGGTCTTCAGTAAGGCCAAGGCAGATACGCTGCCATGGCACGGGTCAATTGACCATGCGATCGACCCTGGCCATAAGCTGCCACATGGACGTATCTATTACCTGTCAGAGGTTGAGTTAACAACTCTAAAGGCCTACATCTTGACAAACCTGGTCAACGGTTTCATCCAGTGGTCATCATCACCAGTGGCAGTGCCGATATTGTTGCAAAGAAGGACGGCGACTTGAAACTCTGAAGTTGACTACAGAGCTCTCAACGCTAGCAAAATTAAAAATTGAAATGGCTGCTAGACGGATGGGACAATTTGGGCCACAGGAAGGCCGTAGAATTCAGAGTGCAATTGTACTCACCCTTGAGAAAGATAACAAGAGTCTTCTTCCCGATATGGTGATACAAGGTTACATTTAATTTTATTCTTTTCTGTGAGAAGCACTTACTTTGTAAGCTATTCTGCGAGACTTGCAATAGAATGGAACAGAATCGACGAGATCGACGACGCGTACGAAATGAGATGACTCCGGCATGACATGATTGTCGTCGACAGAGCACTAACCTCAAAAGAAGGGAATGACCGTTACGGAATCTGAGAAACCGTTACTACGACGAAATCCCCACTGGAAGTGCTGGAACCATAACCCATCATGATGCAGACCTATGTGCTCTTGGCCTCGTGAGTGCACTTGGCTCGTAGGTGCGCTGGATATCAATAAGACCATATCAGCCTACAATTTCAATATCGGGCACCTGGAAGTGACAAAAAACCCACCCGATGGCCCATTGAAATGGCCCGATTATGAGATCGGCCCCTAAAAGCCTGTCGGACGACTCATGGTGACACTGGGGGTTGAATCTTACGATGATCTCCTACCAGCGGTAACGAAGGGTCAGGCTACTGACCCATTTGCTGTCGACATCTCGGGTAAGCTAGTCAATAACCCAATGAATACAGCCACAGCCGAAGCAGAAGCAGGAGTTGAAGCTGAAGCCGAAGCCGAGAACCAATGGAGTGTCGTCGCTGGAGCAATGACCTACGAGGGGAGGATATATGTCCCTGTGGTCGATGTTCTCCGCTGCAAAGTAATAAGTCTCTTGCATGACAACCCTGAGCCCGGTGACTTTGAAGCTCTTGAAAATACCGCATGAGTCGTTAGGGATTTCAATTAGCATACGATGAATGCGTACATACGAAAGTACGATAGTGGCTGCGAATCGCCGTGATTACTACCGAAAGCATCAAATGCACAAGCGGCTGCAATCCTTAATTGAAGTATGAAAAGGCTATCATGTAGAGCTTCAGAGCAGAGAGCGCAGATTAACCGAATTACATGGTAAGTATGAACTTGTATGAGGGTGGCTTACGAATTATATATATCAACATGTGAATATGCTCTGTAATTGGACTTATCTCTGTGAGCCACAAGCGAGGCCATGACCATATTCGATTGACATCGCCGCAGATAGTGGTGATTAACCGTATCAGGCTAGATTTTAAGGTGTGCGTCCTACAGCTAGGCTCGGATGGGCTTGATGTGTGCAAACCCACTACGTTCGTGGATTAGAAAGTCGAAGGCATGTGAATCGGAGAATGACTGCCTCGATGCACAGTGAGCGGAAGTATACTTGGTTAGTATGTGTGTACGACCTTATGGCACAGTTACGAGTTAGATACCGCAACTTGCATGAGGATATACGAATGCATGTCGACATATCAAGACTGCAATCCAGCGCCGAGTGAGGCTGACACCAGCCAATCACCACTGGATCTTGCAACCAATCTGTGAGTCGTATATGTTCAATGCCGAGAGCGGAGGCTATCACCGATGAGGTCTATCATGAGATTGGATATACGAAAGCACAGACATGGAATTGGAGAAATCATACGAATCTGAGAAGCTCTCAAGAGCAGCAGCTATAACCAAGATAAGTACATCATGCAATTATGCTAGTTAACTACTGCAGTGACGCGATTTCGGCCGCGATAGCCTTGCCCCTCAGATGATGTTCACGAACACATTTGATGAAAGAAATCGTATACGATTGATCTATTGATTAGTTGGGAGTCGAGTACGGCACATAACATATTGCATATGATATATCGATGACGAATGACGCCTGCACATCGGCCAATGGTATTTACTAATTCGAGCATCACTGAGCAAGTACTACCGAGACCAATTGCTTGGAACAAGGCCTGCTGCTGGAGCGGCTTCGATTCGGAGGTGGACTTGGAGGAATCAGGGTCAATTAGACATTTCCTTCTTGTTTTCTACTTCTTTTCTTCTCTTCGTTTCATATGGATCTCGGCCCGGTATTAATGGCATCGGTACGGGTTTTACAACCCAAGACTGGAGGTGGATTTCCCCGTGCACCAAATCCGCCATGAGGCCACCGTGATGGTACGATCGGTCGTGGGCATTATGCAGATGTACCAAGGCGTATGCACCATATATTATATTTCTCAATATATATATATATGTTGCAGCCCAGTAGGTCTGCTGATAATGAGGGGGATAATGTAATGGCGGTGCCAGGTACACTTGGCTCTCAAGCGCACTTGGCCATCCCAAGTGTACTTGGCCTCTGGGGCCGGGTCACCGCCCTTCATATATAATCATCTCGGGAAGTGCTTTTGGTACAGTAGCGATTATCTTACTTCATACCGAATATACTACTTTGTTACTTAATCCTGTTTCCATCTGTATCTACGCATATCCATCCAAACGAGAACTTATGTCCTTACACAAGGACTACCAGTTTTTCATAATCCAAATGGGCTGACACTGGTGCAATTGTGAAGGCCATCATCAATTCGGCAAATGCTCATTTCCAATCAGGTCAATAGTGCAAAGGCAAGAATTATTTTGTTAGTTTTGTTAACGGTTGTACAAGCCTGCTCGAATTCCGTATGGACAGTCGATAGATGCTAGTAAAGACCAAAAAGTCTTGCACTTCTTTCAGTTTCTCAGGAGCTTCCCAGATTTCAACTACTTGGACTTTATTCAGGTCCATTCTGACTCTGTTTACTCCACCAATTAATACTAGATATTTGACTTCTTCTTTATAAAACTCACATTTTTCTACTTTTAGGTAGAGACCGGATTCCTTAAGTAATGCCATTACCTCTCAGACAAGCTCTTGATGCTCTTTTAGAATATTACTGGAAATAATAATGTCATCCAAAAAGGCTGGGCAGAATAAATCCAAATATGGACGTAACATGTTATTCAGAAATTCTTGAAACAAGGCAGGTTCATTGGTGAGTCCAAAGGGCATGACTAAGGATTCTAAAAATCCATATCAGATTCCAAAAGTCATTTGCCATTCATCTCCTTTCACAATTCTAATTATATCATACACTTCATGGACCTTCTAACTTGGTATAGTATTATGTCTTTGTGAGTCCTGACAGGCTTACTTGAATCGGTGGATGGGGATACCGGTGTCTTATCGTTCCTTCCTTGAACCCTTGATAGTTGAAACAGAGTCTCAGACCTCCTCTATGCTTATGACCAACAAGTAGCAAGTCTCCGCAGGATGACAAAGATGATCGTATGCATCCCTTGGACCAGTTCTTCTGTATCTGTTCCTTGAAGACTTGAAACTCTTCTTGTGACAAGCTCTAAATATGTCCAAATGATGGTGTGAATGCTTCTTGCAGTATAATCCAACGATCGTAGGGTCGGTGGGATAGTAATATCTCTGCGATTACTTTTTTAAATACGGCTGGAAATTCATGATAAGCCTTGGTGATAACTTCTTCTAGTGGTTCGTCCTGTAATTCCATTATACCCAAAGATTTGTTGATTTTGTACAGTTTAACGGCGTAAACCTTCAGTTTCTCCCTTCTTAATCTCCTCATGAATCTCGATGCTACTACCACACAGATTTCCAATTTCGGTCATTCCATGTCTGCTGTTGTGGTTTCGATTTGTTTGCTCCATACCCATACACTGGCATGACACTGGCAAATGCTGTTTCCAGTCCCTGCTGTTGAAGCCTATCCTTCGGGCATGGACTTTTCAGTTATTTTGTGAAGTTGTAACCATGACAATCCTAGTATAATCGGATAATATCCAAACTTTGTTACAAACACTAGCAGCTGCACCTGATGTGATCGTATTGCAATATTTAACTTGGCCATAGTGGTAATGGTTCCAGATTCAATGGATCTTCCATCAATAACTTCTAACTCTCTTGATTTTGGAATTTGTTTTCTTCCAACTGATGATGGCGAACAAAATCTTGATCCACAAATGCTCTTCCCATGGCACCGTAGTCAAATAATGCATATACATCAATTATCCAGTCTCCATTTTTCATTGAACATTTTACAACATGAATCTTGCTTTCTATTAAAGACTCTTTAATTTCTGCACTACGGATCAGAAACTGCAAAATTCCAAAACCAGTCTTAACAACTGTGGACAAAGGAGATTGGTTCTCTGGGCAATGGTCATCCTTATTTCACTGATTTGCACTTTTCCTAACTTCACTTCCTTTTCCTTTCCCTTTCCTCCATCCTCCTTGAATGGATTGACTTCTACCTAACCTGACACTGCTTTCATCTTCCTTGGGCAGCATACTGCAAAATGTCTTCAATATCCACAGTACATACACTGATTCCTGTCCAGGTTCGGATATTGAGGGTTCGGGGTTCGGAGTTCTAAGGGTTATAAAAACAAAAGCTGAAGGGCTAAAGAGTCGGAAATAGCCTTTAGCTAAAGGGACGAGGACTGTACACAAGAAACTCGATCCAGAATCACTGAGTGTGAATGAAGTAAAAGCCGAAGCTAATTTATTATTTTATAGACGAGGGAACAAGTGAAGAGAGAAACCTATCCTCCACCGAATACCTGGTTGATATACAGCGATGTCCCCCATAATCCACTCATTCCATAATACATCTGAACACCTGTTCATTGTGTATACTACCTTCGAATGATTCCTGCTTTCTGTATAAAACCTGATTCCTTCCATTCAAAACCTGTTTCTTCCTTCTTGAAACCGGATTTCGTTCTCGTAGCGCATAACTTCTTTCCTCAGATACCAATCCTTACTCCACCGTCGATCCGCTTCGTCCTCGTATACCCAACTCTTTTTATTCGTCACCGATAATCACTCTGACATCGATTCACACTTCTCACAACCGTGACAGTAGCTCCCCCTCTCCAACACCCAGTATGTACGTGGTTCATGATCCTGACTTACCAGGTTGTTTCGTATGAAACTCATCGACAGCTTTAAGTCCAACTACATTTGCCTCGGGCTCCCAACAGCACTCATCGTAATCTCTCCACTTCATGAGATATTATAATTACCTTCAGCATAGTGTGGAATTGTCCACCTGTTCAAATTCGTACTGCTCTTCTCCTTCGACTATCACCGGCGGTGAAGGTTCTTGCTTTGCCACTGGAAGTGGGTCCTGGGCAGTCTTTTCTAATTGAGATATCGGTTCAATATCGTGGATACGTAGCAGGCTTGGTAATTTGATTCGATAAGCTCAGGGGCTGATGACCTCGGTGATTTGGTAACGTCCTATATGTTTCCAGTCAGGATTCTTGCTTGGTCAGGTTGTTGATTTTTTTCGTCCGTCAAGCCATATCTTGTCGCCGACTTCCAATAGTGTCCGACCCTTCGGGACATCTTGGTCAGTTCGGACTGTACGGCCTGAGCCCTTTTCATTTCTGCTGTGAGTTCGCTGAAAAGTTGTTCCATCTGTTGGGCCATCTGCTGGTCGTTTACCTCACAAATATCGTTAGGGTCCTGAATAGGATGTTGGCAAAATGTCAATTGCAGATGTAAGCCATAGTTACCAAAAAACGCAGAGCAATTGGTCGTCTCCAATGTATGATTGTTAGCTGCGAACTATGCCAATTGTAGCCACTGGACCCAATCGTCCTGCTGATAATTGACAAGATTCTGGAGGTACTGTTCCATTACTACATTGATTCTCTCAGTTTGGCCATCAGTCTAAAGATGAAATGCTATTAACAGTCTCCATTCGATTTCCAGCCTTTCGCAGACGTGTGTCCAGAATTTCGAAGCGAATTGTGGTCCTCGATCAGACACTATTATTTCGAGCTGTCCGTGAAGTCTGAACACTTTTGTGACGTACATTTATCCCAGCTTCATTTCATCTTCTTTGTCAGTACGGGGTACCAGGTGTCGCATCTTCATTAGGGGCTTGATTACTACCCATATTGGATTGAACACATTCCTGGCTGGTACACTGACTATGAAGTCAATGCTCAGATCTCTCCACGGTTGTTCCAGTATCTCCAATGGTCGTATCAGGCCATGTGTCTATCTGTAGGTTACCTTGCTCCGCTGGCAGGTGTGGCAATTTCGTACGTAGCAGTCTATGTCCTTCATCATCTGGTTCCAGGAATGGCTGCGGCTTCGCAGGTTGTAGGTTTTTGTTCGTCCTGGGTATCTCGCAGTGGGTGAATCTTGGCACTCCTGGATTCGCTTGAGTTTTTCTTCGTCCATTTGTTAAGCTTTTGATATTCGAGGATTTCTAGATACTGTTTCTTTTTTACAAAAATCAATAGCTCTTTGGGGCTTACTGAGTGATTATCGAGGTTAACTGTTTCTGCGAAGGCCACTATTAACAACTTGCATAATTCCTTGTCGAGATTTTCCGTTTTTAGTACGATTTGCTGAGTTGTTTCTGCCCCCCATTCGGAGGAATGTCTCTTGTAATTCATCAAAGTGCATCGAGCTTCTGTTCTTTATTGCCTGAGCAATAGATAATTTATAACTTACAATGGGAGAGAAATTTGATCAACCTTGTTGGCCTCCGGTTTAACAGTTTCGAAGTGATGAAGTATTTCAGATTCATGTGATCTGTGAGAATCTTAATCGGATGTGCTGAACCATTGCACTCAGATCTCCACTGTTCCAAACATTTGACTATTGCTCCAAATTCTTGATCATGAATTTCATAAATTTCTTTAGCAAGTGCACGATTGATGGAAAAGAAGGCCACTGGGTATAGTACTCCATTGTCATCGTACTGAAAAAGGACTCCAGCGGACACGTGGCTCAAAGCATCAGTTTCTAGAACTATCTCTTTTTCATAATCGAAATGGACTAGCTCTGGTACTATCGTAAAAGCTATCTTGAGTTCGGCGAATGCTCTTTTCTGATTGGGTCCCCAGTGAAAAGCTACTAGCATTGTTGTAAATTTTGTTAGCGGCTGTACCGTCCTGCTATAATTCCATATGAACTATCATTAAAAGTTAGTAAAGCTCAAAAAGGCTTGGACTTCTTTAAGTTTCTCCAGTACTTCCCAGTTTTCGAACGCTTGGATCTTCTGTTGATTCATTCTGATTCCATTTTCTCCGACAATTAGTCCTAGATATTTGACTTCTTCCTTATGAAATTCGCTCTTCTCATCTTTTAGGTGGAGGCCGACTTCCTTGAGTGATGTTATTACCACTCAGACGTGCTCTTTATGGTCTTTTAGATTATGGCTGTAAATAAGGATATTGTCCAAAAAGGCCATGCAGAATGTGTCCAAAAAGGGGCGCAACGTGTCATTGATAAATTCTTGAAACGTTGCTGTTGCGTTGGTGAGTCCAAAGGACATGACCAAGGATTTGAAAAGGCTATATTGGGTTCTGAAAGCCGTTTTCCATCCGTCTCCTTCTGCGATTCTAATTATATTATACGCGTCGCGGACATCTAACTTGATGTAGTAACAGGTCTTTGAAACTCTTAGCAGGGTTTCTTGAATCAGTGGAAGGTGGTACCGGGTTTCTATTGTTTCTTCATTTAACCCCCGATAGTCGACACAGAGTCTCAGACCTCCTCCTGGTTTCAGAGCACAAAGTACCAGGGCTCGACAGGGTGAAGAAGAAGATCAGATAAATCCCTTGAACAAGTTCTTCTCAATCCATTCCTTTGGCACTTGCAACTCTTCTGACAAGCTGTAAATAGGTCCAAATGGCAGCGTGAATCCCTCTTGTAGCATAATTGTATGGTCGTAGGGTCGGTACAGTGATAGAGTTTCGGCAACTACTTTGCTGAACAAGGGTAGAAACTCATGGCATGCCTTGGCAATGACTTCTTCGAGGGGTTTTTCTTGTAGATCCTTTATTGCTAAGGTTTTATTGATTTCGTATAATGTAACGGCGTGAACCTTGAGTCTCTCCTTCTTTATTCTTCTCATAAATGGTGAGGCGGCTATTGAGCAGATATCTAGCCTGCGTGTCTCCGGATCCAGTGTTTCCATATGATTGCCCCACACCCATACGCTAGAATGGTGTTGGCAGTGCTGTTGGCAGTAGCTGCTTTCAAAGCCAATCCTTCAGCTCTGGAATATGACCATAACATCGTGGAGTTGTAACCATGGCTATCCAAGCACGATCGGGTAATACCCTAACTTTGTTACAATTGCTGGTAGTTGCTCCTGGTGTTACTGTATTCCTATATTTAACTTGGCCATGGTCGTAATAGTTCCTAATTTGATTGGTCTTCCATTGATAACCTCTAACTCTCTGGATTCTTATAATTCCTTCTCTTCTAACTGATGATGGCGAACAAAAACTTTATTCACATATGCTCTTCCCGTGGCTCCGCAGTTGATTAGGGCATGTGTGTCGATTAACCTGTCTCCAATTTTCAGCGAACATTTTACAACTAGATATTTGCTTTCCATTAAAGACTCCTTAATTTCTGCACTACTAATCAAAAACTGCAAAATTCCAAAACAAGATTTAACAACTGTAGACAAAGGAGATTTGTGTCCAGCACAATGGCCATCTTTATTGTACTGGTCTAAGCTTTTTCCGACCCCACTTTTTTCTGAACTTTTTCTCCACTTCTTTCCCTTTTCCTAAATACCTAAATGGTGTTACTTCCACCTGTACTGACACTGCCTTCAACTTCTTTGGACAACTGGCTGCGAAATGCTTTAGATTCCCACAGTACACGTACAGTCCTCCTTCCCTTTACCGCTTGCATTCTTCCAGAGTAATTTTCTTTCCTTTGACTGCTGAGAGATCAATCGGAGCAGGGCTGTGATAACCTGCCACAGTGCCGGCTGGTACTGTTTCTGGGGTGTATGTGGTATTGGTTGTTGGGTCGGGTTTCTTATAGCGTCCTTTTTATCCTCCAGACATCCTTTCCATGGCCTGTGCTCTTATCTGTGAATCTCTATTTGAACAAAACTTAACCAATTCCACTAGGTTTTCCGGAATGTCGGTATGTTGTAGGAAGTCTTTCACCTTTTCAAACAACCCATTCTGTAGTATATCTAATTGGGCTTCCACACTCTTTTTAATGTATGCTACGTATCTCTGGAATTTCGCATAGTACTGGGAGAATTCACAGTCTTGTTGTTTGAGCTTCAAGAGTTCTCTCTTGGCCATTGCTGCTTTTTCTTGATCTCCGAAAGCTAGATCCAACAGCTCAATTAGGTCTTTCAGGGAGTCTAGCTTTACTTCTCCTGTTACTTCATCGCAACAGGGTATTAATTGGGCCAGGGTGACTCCCTCAAGGTATCCTACCGTATATCTCAGTTTCTTCTATTGGGTATTGAATACCCTGGGCTTTCCAGTTATCTTTAATACCAACTGAATTTTCCATCCTTGGAGTTCCTTTCTATCTGTTCCTGAAAATTGGGCAATGTCATTCACCTTTTCGTCCCGTTCTCTTTCTTCTCTTTCCTCAGTTCTTCCTTCTCTTAGCTTCAGGATTCTGATTACCTGTTCCCAATTTTCTTCTGCCAGTTTCCTAAAATTTTTCATCTGTGCCTGTTCATCTTCCATGTCTTGTCTTAACTACGACTGATTTTGAACTCTTTCCTCAAGTTGATGTTCCAGGCAATAGACTTTCTCTATTAGGTCCCCATGATTGCATTCGGGAATGGTTCCTTCTGCTGCTGCCAGTCTCTGTGATACTGGGGTCTCTTTAATTTTCCAGTTTTCTCATTCCTCTGATAGTTCTGATATTCGTGCTTCTGCATCTTTCACAGATTGCCATTCCATTATCAATTCATTCAACCTGCTGGTTGTTGGTAATCTGGCAAGGGAATTTAGTCTCTTGATGACTTCTCGAATATGTTCCCGGAGTTCTCCTTCATTCATGGACTACATATCCGCTTGTGACACAGCTGCTAGTTCCTCCTGAATAGCCGGTATTATGGTTACTAGTGAGTGCAACGAACCGCTCTAGTTCGAGGGAATTAACGAACCCATTTGATTCGCAGGAATCAGATCAGAGTTAGGGTTCGTCAATTCCAGTTCGAATCGGACGGAGGTTCAGTCAAACAAAGCTAGTTCAAGGTTTGCCATGAACCTTCATCAAATTTGTGGATTCGTGCGAACCGGTTTGCGAACCTTACGTCGTATAGGCTGAGGCAGCTCAGCCTGTACTCGATCATGTCCATCCAGTCAAGAGCCAGCCAAGAGCCAGACCAGATCGGTTATCTCCAGCCAGCCGAGATCTAGTCCAGCTCGATCATCTCCAGCCTGCCGAGTGTCAGCCCAGCTCGATCGCGTCCAGCCAGCCAAGTGCCAGTCCAGCTCAACCCTCTCCAGCCCAGCTCGACCGTCTCCAGCCAGTCCCGGCTCAATCGTGTCAAGCCATTCGAGAGCCAGCCCAGCTCGACCGTCTCCAGCCAGCCCCGGCTCAATCGCGTGCAGCCAGTCTCCAACCAGCCCAGCTCAACCGTCTCCAGCCAGCCCTGGCTCGATCGCATCCAGCCAGTCTCCAGCCAGCCCTGCTCGACCGTCTCCACCCCTGCTCGACCGTCTCCAGACCGGCTCGACTATACCCAGAGAGACCGGGCTTGATCGCGTCAAACAAATCGAGAGCCAACCCAGCTCGACCGTCTCCAGACAGCCCCGGCTCGATCGCGTCAAGCCAGTCTGCAGGCAGCCCAGCTCGACCGTTTCCAGCCAGCCCTGGCTCGATCGCGTCCAGCCAGTCTCCAGCCAGCCCTGCTCGACTGTCTCCAGCTCTGGTCGACGGTTCACAGCCTGGCTCGACTATTCCCAGCGAGCCCCAGCTCGATCGCGTCAAGCCTGTCTCCAGCCAGCCCTGCTCGACCGTCTCCAGCCAGCCCCGGCTCGATCGCGTCCAAGTGCGGTTCCAAGTGAATCCAAGATCTATCTTTAAATTTGTGAATCAAGTGTGTGACTGTAAATAATCAATTGACTACTGCGAGATGATGGCGACTATAAAAGCACATAGACGCTTGTATGAGCATGAGAAAGCTTTTGTGAGCTTATATGAAACCGGTCGCGCTGCGGCTTTCGTATAATCTGTGACACAAAGTAAACAGCAATATCGATAGAAGCACATACCAGCTCATATGACCTTGTACGAGAACCATCTTGGCCGTTCAAACTTCACCCCGGATCCATCATGAACCGCTTACAAACCGCCATGGAGCATGGTTTGATTCGTGCACAAGGAAATCAAACTATTGGTGGCTACAGTTGGTTCGAATAGAACCCTACGCAAACCTAGCTCCGATTTGATCCGACTCAGGTTAATCCGCTTCGTTCCCACCACTAATGGTCACATCGCAGGCCATTCTTGAGAATTCACCTGACATCCTTCTGGTAATGTAGGATGG
Source organism: Wilcoxina mikolae CBS 423.85 (assembly GCA_014904905.1). NCBI lineage: Eukaryota > Fungi > Ascomycota > Pezizomycetes > Pezizales > Pyronemataceae > Wilcoxina > Wilcoxina mikolae. The sequence goes on along the minus strand of MU122155.1, from coordinate 410,038 downwards.
TGGCTAGGAGGAGGCTTCGGGGATTTTCCACTTTTAAACAGTCCCTGACTTGGTCGATGTTTTCTTGGATTTCATCAATGGGTATATTGAATTCGGCTTTCAAAAATGGATTAGTCATGCAGTGGCCAGATAAACAATTCGTGTCCATCTATTCTGGTAACTATAATCACAGGTGTAAATGACAGGGTAGGGTGTAATACTTGATCAACAGCCTTTCCTTTATCGAGTTTGGCTTGCTGATAATTGGATCAAGATGGTACTGTTTTCACCGTTGATGGGTGTGCCCTAATTGTTACTTGACAATCAACTGTATACGCGTCTGATACTCATCCTTTTGTGGTGTGTATTCCACCGCAGTTATGTTCACAGTAGCACTCTTCTTTGTCCCAGCAATCCATGTGTAAGCTGTGATATTTAGTCCAAATTTTTTAAATACTGAGTCGTCCATTGACAGTCCTCCTCCGTTTCTCGCAGCTTCGGTACAGTAACTGTTCGCAAGGGATGTGGCTTGTAGTTCGTTCCAGAAGTATTCTTCCAATGGTTCATCGGTTTGTGAGAGGATAGCATCAATGCTATCAAAGGTATTTAACGGTTCGTTTCCAAAAAGATTCATAAAACGGCCAGATAGGTCGAAGAAATTGATTTGGCTATGCGTAATGGCGGTGCCAGGTGCACTTGGCTGCCGAGGCCGGGTAACCACCCTTCATATATAATCACCTCGCGAAGTGCTTTTGGCACGCTAGCGATTATCTTACCTACATACCGTACAATTGATCTATATTGCTTATTCCCGTTTGCAACCGTATCTACACGTATACACCCATACGAGGTCGTACACGGACGTACGTTCTTACACTATAATCACTTTTCAGTCACCAGATACGTTTCGCTCACAGGATTTTGTGATTCCTTTACTTTTTCGACGCGTCAGACCTACACCCAGAACTATCGTTAGATTGTTGATACAAGATAAGTAATCATCCAATTGAGTTGATTGACTGTATTAGGGACGATTCCGAGATTTAGATATCAATCAGTCTCGAAGAGACGCGTCACCGCCATGATAGGTACTCTGGAAAACTTGAAAACCCTATTCTCGACCTACAATGAGTATCATCACTAGATTGATGAAATCAGGATATATATACCCTTCAATCAAGTCAATTGACTGCCGCATAGACAATTCTGAAGTCAATTGGCCCCGAGCATGATATCACCTACTCCACCTGACGATTTCGAACGAGTCGTATCTCCGACCACGATCATTATATGTTCACACACATACTCTCATGACCTGGTGATTCCGAGATCAATTGGACGTGAATCGTCCCCAAGAGACGCGTCGCCGGCCCTTATGGCCACTACTGAGAAGACCTCGAAACACGTTAACGAGATCGATCACATACGAATGGATGATCGAGACGAATCGAACCTTCATCAACGCCAGTCTCACATCGATCAATTGGTTCTTCGATACCTCTTTTCCAACGTGTCACTACTCGAAACCCATAGAGATTATCATCGGTAGGAGCCAATTCCGAGACGATTCAGATGTCAATCAACCCTGATACACTGGTGACCGGCCTGATGGCCACCACCGATAATTCCATGAAATACGTTCGACGAAAGCATTCGCATACGAACGGACGATCACGTTCCTACGAGACCCGATTGAGTCTCCCATCCTACGATGCTACTAAGGGCGATAAAGCCAAATGATATTATATGATTACATACGAATCGAATGAGCCATGAAGGCATGAGTTCTATGGCAATGACTCCAAGCGAGTCGACAAGATAGTTGAGCAGAGATCACAGATCGTGCTGCAGTTCTGAATGAGAAGTATACCTATTCCAAATGTTCTAAGGTGTCAAGCAGATCAAGCCGATACCCACTGTGCGATTTTCGAGACCGATGAGCAAGAACGAAACGGGAACAAAATCACACCTCAAGTCATCGTATCCCCTAGCGGGAATGGATGCACATAAAGTCATCGTATCCCCTAGCGGGAATGGATGCACATCAATGTCGTCGTATCCCGTAGCGGGAATGGACGCATCCTCTCCTCCATATCCCTGATCAGGATTGGGCAAGTGGTTATCCTTTTGTATATAGGAGAGATAGTCCTTCGGTTGTCGAACCGGAGGTGCTGGTCGTGCCTATGGCATATGACCTTGTTCTAGGCTTGCATTGTTCAAGCTATGAACCCAGAGGTCGACTGGACATCATGTCGACTTCTAGCCCTGCGGACCCCGAGCGGAGAAAACAGGTTAAAGGCCGTGGACTCAAATGAGTACGTGGCACCCCCAGCGGCCACCCAGGTGAGGTCGTAGACTCCACAGGCGGAGGGCGGGGTTCCAGATATACATCTGCTTGGAGCCACCGCATTCGAGGATCTCTTAGCTAGAGACGAGGTCCTCGAGGCATTCGCCATGCCTATTGGCGATTGAAAAGGGTTGCTGGAAGCTTCCATGGACGGCATCACCAAAGGTGAGAGAAGCCCCTGAAGCTGGACGAGCGAGCAGGAGCAGCAGTGGTAGTTGTGGCAGAAGAGTTACTTTGCTGGTACTTGAATGAATGCTACCAGCTCGCCGAGTCAAGAAGGGAGTTCGCAAGCTGCGGTGCCTTGGTTCCGTTGTGAACGGCCGTTAGACCCGTGGGCTCCTGGTTTCCATGACAGTTCCGCTTCCATCTCAAGATTAAGCGCACAAAGCTAACGAGTACAGATGGAGCTTCGGCACCTGAAATGGTGCTTACAGACGACGGCGGCCATATACCTGCCAAGTATAAGGAATTGGTGGAGGTCTTTAGCAAGGCCAAGGCAGAGACGCTGCCACCGCACTGGTTAATCGAACATGCGATCGATCTGGTACCCGGGCACATGCTGCACTACGGGCGTATCTATAACCTGTCGGAGGTTGAGTTAAAAACTCTAAAGGCTCATATTGACACAAACCTGGCCAATGGCTTTATCCAGCGGCCATCATCACCAGCGCCGATGTTTTTGCAAAGAAGAAAAACGGTGACTTGAAACTCTGGAGTTCACTACCGAGCTCTCAACGCGAGCACAATGAAGAATCGAAACGGCTGCTAGGTGGATGGCACTTATTGAGCCACGGGAGAGCCGCGGAATGCAGATTTCTCGAGTGCACAGTGCAACTGGCCGATATGGCGATACAAGTGTTAGGGGTTGTCCCTTAGCAGGTGCACGAGGTACAGAGGATGTTCATGGCAATCTGCGTTCGGCCACCTGTCGTTATGGCTGGTCGATGTTACACCCGCAGCTATCCCATCCTCTGAGCGACGAAGCTACGCATATCCGATACCGAGCCCAGACAAAGCGGAATGATTAACCCGCGCGAGGGCAGTGCACCTTCTCGATCGAACAGCGATAGTCACGACACTTAGCTGGCGGATTCATCAGACCCGTACACTTAGGG
>MU122155.1:392621-406252 GCA_014904905.1 Wilcoxina mikolae CBS 423.85 | reverse complement strand
GTGTGTGGGTCGTCATTCCCGAGTAACGGCAGTTCTTGGTTGAGCTGGTCCGACATAAGCTGCAGCCCTGAAATGGGAGTAAAAGTCAGTGAGAAGGGAGTACGATATGTGGCATAGCAATGGCTGGTTGCCAATATAAGTCTATGAGGGTAAACATACCCCTGCAACCCACTATCCGATTTAACATTGAGTTGAGATATCAAAGAGGAAGTGATGGTTCGATGAACGTGTCAGCGGTCGTTGCCGAAACCTGTTTTCTGCGTTTGCATACAGACCAGAAGAAAAGCAAACGGGCTCGTAGTAGCTACGTGGCAAAACCTGGCGGCATGAGGATAACCTATGGGATGCCTCGCACTTTAGAAAGTGCCGAACGTCAAACGGAAAAGAAGCGCAACCTACTGAGATCGAGTAATCAGCCTAACGATCAGAGGCCATAAGCTATCTTAGTACAAACACTGAAGTCATAGAGAGTATACGAGTAACTCGCTCTATAAAAGAACCGCCTTTGCACCCGCAAAGTAAAAACATCAAGCTCTAGCAGCAATCCACAGTCAGAACACACCAGCGGACAAGACACTAAAATATTATTGTTGTTTTCTACTTCAAGAATATTATTTTTACAATATACTTTATGAATTTTCGAGACCTTGACTCTATTGTTCTTTACGCTCACGCCCTCTACAAACGAGCAATTACTCCAGCCGATTTTACGTTTGCGAGTATCTTTATTCAAATGTACGATATTGAGTACGAATACTTTCACTGGTTTTATACCTGTGAACTTCCTTCCGAATATCACAATCTCCCCGTAACAGATTACGAGGTTCAATCCGACTACGACGATTCTGAAGACTATCTTCAGGACACCTACGACTTCTAAGGAAGTAGGCGGCCATACTTTACCCATAAGTATCCCCGTAACAACAAGATTACGTTTAAGTCTATCCTTTCTTTAAGAAACACTTACTTTATATGAGATTCTGCGAGACTTGCAATTGAATGCAGATACATAAGTCCGAAGCCCCAATGGCAATCGAAAACGTCTTATCAACGAGAAAATCGATGATAATCAACACCGCATTTAGTCGTCGATGGAGTACCGACCTCAAAAGAGGGGAATGACCGTTCCGGAATCCGAGAAACCGCTACTACGACGAACATCCGCACCAGAAGTGCTGGAACGATAACCCATCATACTGCAGACCTAAGTGCACTTGGCCTCGCAAGCGCACTTGGCTCACAGGTGCACTTGGTATCGCCTACGACTTCACAATCGACCGCTGGAAGTCAATGAAATCATATCGCCTATGACCTCCTACCGGCGATTAGGAAGGCCCAGGCTACTAACCTATTGGCGGTCGACGTCTCGGGTAAGCTAGTCAATAACCCAATGGCTACAGCCGAAGCCGAAACCGAAGACAAGAACCAATGGAGTGTCGTCGCTGGAGCTCTGACCTACGAGGGGAAGATATATGTCCCTGCGGACGATGCTCTCCGCAGTAAAGTGATAAGTCTCTTTCATGAGAACCCTGAGTCCGGTCACTTTGGAGCTCTTAAAACTGCTGAGTTAGTCTCTAGGGATTTCTATTGGTATACGATGGACGCGTACATAAGGAAGTATGTCAGCGGCTGCGAAGTATGTCACTGAATCAAGGCCCACGACATGACCACCACTGAGTGAACATGCCAGCACCATCACAACCCTGGGAAGGCGTCACCATGGACTTTGTCACAGATTTGCCAGAATCAACCGCGTCCAGATACACAGGGATCCTAGTCATCGTTAATCGATTGACAAAGATGACCTAACTGCTCTGCAGAAAGGATACCGACTCACCAGAGTCAGCCAAATCAGCAGTCGAGATGTCGAGCTTCGCGGAATGCAAACCGGCTGAAATGCTTAATGCACGTATCAGAAGGCTACCGCGTTGGAGCTTCAGAGCCGAGAGTGCGGACGCACCTGATGGTAACTATGACCTTGTATGATGAAAGCTTACAAATTAGATATATCAACGAACGAATATGTTCTGCAATTGACCTGAACTGAACCAAACCACGACGATAATCGAATGACGTCGCCGCCGATAGTGGTGATTAACCGTATCAGGCTAGATTTTAGGGTGCGCCCCCTACAGCTAGGCTCGGAAGGGCGTGGCGTGTGCAAACCCACTACTTTCGTGGATTCCGATGTCCAAAGCATGGAAATCGGAGACTGGCTGCCTTCTTGCACTTGAAGCATACTTAGTTATTTTGTGAGTACGATTTTATTGCACACTTACGAGTTAGATACCGCAACTGGCATAAGCATGTACGAATGCATGTCGATATATGATGACTGCAATCGAGGGCCGAACGAGGCCGAGACAAGTCAACCAACTACCACTGGACCTAAAGCAGAATGGCAATGGAAAGTCGAATGCCGATAACCGATATACGAGTCAACTTGGAGCCAATCGGTGGGATGCATATGATCAGACTACCACTCATGAGGTCTGCCACGTGCTTGGATATACGAAAGCACAGAGACATGGAATTGGAGAAATCATACGAATCAGAGGGCTGTCAAGAGCAGCAGCTACGACCAAGAGAAGTACACGATACAATTATGCTGGTTGACTACAGCAGCGATACGATACCGGCCGCGATGGCCTTGCCCCTCAGATAAGATCGAGTGATTAGTTGGAAGTCGAGACTTGGTCTGGTATATCACATGTCAACTACGATATATCGATGCTGAATGACGCCCGCAAGTCGGCCAATGGCATTTACGGATTCGAGCACCACCGAGCTAGCACTACGGAGATCAATTGCTTGGATTCAGAGAAACTGGAAGTCCACTCGGATATTCAGAACTATGGACTTGCAAGCCTGCAGAAGGAGTGGGCTTGGAACAAGGCCTGCTGCTGGAGTGACCTCGATTCGGAGGTGCACTTGGAGAATTCAGGGTCAATTGGACGTTTCCTTCTCTTCTTCTCCTCTTATGGATTTCGGCCCGGTACAAATGGCATCGGCACGGGTTTTACCACCTACCACTGGAGGTGCATTTCCCTGTGCACCGAATCCGCCATGAGGCCGCCGTGATGGCACCGATCGGTCGCGGGTCTTATACAGTCGTACGAAGGCGTACGAACCTTGTCTTGTCTTCTTCATGTATATATGTGTTGCAGCCCAGGAGGTCTGCTCATAAAGAGGGGGATGATGTAATGGAGGTGCCAGGTGCACTTGTCTCCCAAGCGCACTTGGCCTTCTCAAGTGCACTTGACTGCCGAGGCCGGGTAACCGCCCTTCATATATAATCACCTCATGAAGTGCTTTTGGCACGCTAGCGATTATGTTACCTACCTACCGTACAATTGATCTATATTGCTTATTCCCGTTTGTAACCGTATCTTAACGTATACACCCATACGAGACCGTACACGGATGTACGTTCTTACACTATGGCAATTGGAATCGGATGCCGTCATTAACTAATTTCGAAAATGTTCATAGGTATGCCAAGGTTCCACATGCAGGTATTACAGATATATCGCCAATCACTGTGTACGATCAGTCGATTATTGAAATTGCCAACAGATCGAAACACGGTGCTGTGGGTATTCCAATGTTTGTGACAATAATTACAACCGCTTTGGTGGGGATAGCACCACATAATCTAAGGATGAAAACTGAGGATATAACCCGTAGAATTGATTTTAGACTCATTCTTCTGTCAAGGTTTATATGTCCAGAGTTCAGGGCTCGGGGTTCTAAGGGTTATAAAAACAAAAGCCTGATGGCTAAAGAGTTGGAAATAGACTGTAGCTAAAAGGACGAGGACTGTACGCAAGAGACTCGATCCAGAATCACCGAGTGTGAAATAAGTGAAATACGAAGCTAATTGATTGTTTTATAGAAGAGAGAATGGGTAAAGAAAGAAACTTATTCTCCACCAAATGCTTGGTTTATATACAGTGAGTTCACGCATAATCCACTCGTTCCATAATACATCTGAACTCCTGCCAATTTCTTACATCACCTTTGCACTATTCCTGCTTTTTTCGTAAAATCTGATTCCTTCCATTTGAAACTTGTATCTTCCATCTTAAAACCTGATTTCGTTCTCCTAGCGTATAACTCTATTCCTCCATTACCGATCCTTACTCCATCATCTTTCCGCTTCCTCTTTGTACACCCGACTATTTTTATTCGTCAACAATAATCACTCCAACATCGATTTGCACGTCGCACAACTGTGACAACTCTATTACTGTCGTCCCTTGCGTTGCACCACAGTAATTTTCCTCCCTTTGATTGCCGAGAGGTTCATGGGAGTGGGGCGGTAATAATCTGCTACTGTTTCTGCTGTGGCCCCCTCTGCGGCGGATGTGGTATTGTTTGGGTGTTCAGAATTCTTCGAGTCTGCTGCCCATCTTCATATCTTTCTCTGAGCACCTCTGGGGCGGATTGGTAAGTCGCTCTTGAACCACATTTTGATGAATTCCATAAGGTCCAATGGCCTGTTGCAGTGCTGTAGTGTGTCCTTCAACTCCTCCAATAGGCCTTGTGGTATCACTTCCAACTGGGCTGCATCGTTCCGATTGACCCGATGTATCCACCAATAGAATTCTGAATAGTATTGGGCAAATTTTCAATCCCTTTGCTCATCTTTGAGCTGTTCACAATTAGCTGTGGCCCATATGTGCTGGTCTCAGAAAGCCAATTTCAACAGGTCCAGTAATTGTTCTAGTGGTTATAACTTCAGATCTCTGATTTTCCTGTCAATATAATATGGAATTTGATTCAGGGCCAAACTGTCAAGTCAACTTACCGGGTACCGTATTTGGGTTTAATTGCTGAAGAATCGTTCAGGTTCATGCAGAATATTTGTGGCTAGTTATGCCATCCATCCTCCAAGTACCCTTCAGTCTGCTTCAGAGAACCTTAGAATTTCACAGCCTTTGTATCCCCTACTACTGATGCTGCCATCAGATGTTTCTTCCAGTGGTAATACTTGCTTGACCTTATCCCCATATTTATTTCTCTCTTCTCCCATTAATTTTAGTTGTTCTTGAGTGTCTTCACCTTCTTGTTTCCTATCCCCCATATCCATTTGCATTCTGTTTGCCAGTCCTCTTGCCTGGTTGGAGATCTTGGCTTGCAAGTTCTTGTATATACAGGTGGACACTCTTCCTTCCAAGTCGTTGACTCTTTGTTATGTTAATTCCAACCCCTTGTTGGTATTTGTTTTGTTCTCAACTATATCCCTTCCTTCCGTCTTGTACACAGAGTTCATGTCTCTGTGTTCTGCAATAATTTTTCCTTGTATTGCAATTTGTTTGTACCGCTTGCTTAACTGATTCTTGACTTTGAGGTGGAGTAGTCCAAGGATTTGTCCTATAATGTGCTTCAGTGAATTCGCCACTTTCAGGGCTTGCATTAGGTCGAGTTGAGTGAAATATTCCAGCACTTGGTATCCAATTCGATCTTGGTTTATTCTGAAAAGCTCTATGTACTCAACTTCTGTTACTGATGAGCTTCCTTCTATTTTTGCAATCTTAGAAAGGTTACTGGTAAAGATAATTATTGATATTAAATCCTAGCAAACGATTTTCTTGCATGCAATCGTTCCAAATATATTTGCACTTGCCGTTCGCACAGTAAATCCAGAAATCGCTGCCACTTAGTATGTCACAACAACCACAGTTGCTCAGATTCCAGCACTGTAATACTTACCTAGATATCAGGGCAAAAGGGCTTTGAGGCTGAGAATCCTAAGTAAGCAAAGGATACAGTTGTGTTCTTCAATACAGTCGAAAAAGGTATTGAATTGTTCTGTCCCACAATTGCAAGTTGTTACAGCAAGCCCATCGTATGTTATTTTGCAGGCACTGTGAATCGTGGGATTTTGATAACAAATATCGAATACTGATAATTCGTTGGACTATTGTAATGCTACTTCTGTGTCTGTACAATAAAAGATATCAATTCAGTCACAGGTACTTTCACTGACTTGTTGACAAAGTTTGTGGGTGTTGAATAGGACCACAGGCACACTATTGTGATATGTCGCCAAAAACTGTGTTTAAGCAATTGGTTCTCAAAATTGCCAATAGATCGAAATACTGTACAGCCAATATTGCAAGGTCTGTAACACAAAGCTCAGCCATTTTGATGAGGGTAGTGGCACACACACTAAAAAAATATCTGAAAGAATTGATTTGAAAATCGTTCTGGTGTCAATCATTTAGGGTTCGGAGTTTCAAGGGTTCTAAAAACCAAATGGCGAGAGGCCTAAAAAGTCGAGAATAGCCGGCCGCTAAAAGGGCAAGGAGTGTACACTAGAAACTCGATCCAGACTAACCGGATGTGAAAGCAGTGAAAGCCAAAGCTAATTGATTGTTTTATAGGTGAGAGAATGAGTGAAAAAAGATACTTATCCTCCGCCAAACGCCTGGTATATAGACAGTGATTGTGTCCATATTCCACTTATTTCATAATGCATTTGAAGTCCTGCTTGCTTTGTACACCACTTTTGCATGATTCCTACATTTCTCGTGAAACCTGATTTGCAAACTGATTTCATCCTGATCCTGCTTTACCCAGCATTCAAAACCTGATATCTTTCTCAAATAAAATCTGACTTACTTCTTACCTTGCTTATCCTCTGTTCGAAACCTGATTTCATTCACGTCAGGAATTATCCTTTGTATTATTCACTGGCCATCACGCCACCATTGATTGTCACTCAGCACAACCATGATACTTAAGGTTGTCTGCCCCAGCCATAAGATATTTTCCTGTAGGTCAGCACGTGGGATGACTTCCTGCATCCAGTTCATGCCTAAGATGATCTCATACATGGCCAATTTGTAGTCAATGAACAAGCCAGTATAGTGGTATCCGTCCATGTTCAGAGTGAATTGAACCTCTTTCAGTGGCAGCCTTTCGGTCAGGCCTGATATGGTCCAGAATATCTCGTCACAGTAGTAAGACCTGAATTACAATTTTCCATCATTACCCTGGTTGACGAATTTGGAGTTAACCAACTTATGACTCGCACTATAATTCCCCAGGGTGTAGGATATTTTGATGTAGTGACTTCGGAAAATAAAGGGCAAATTAAATCGGAAAATGATATCAGAACACTCGTGTAATTCACTAATTCAAGCTTCTATTGTTCATTCTCCCTTGGGCTCGTATTGAGGATCCCATTCCTTCATCCGATATCCCTTCTTCATTACAGGCTCAAGTTGAGGGTCCCATTCCTGCATCCCATTTCGCTCATTCATCATGGATACACTGCACTCGTGCATACCCATTAAGAATATTTCCCCTGGCTGTAATCAACTTCTCGACCACCACTATTCTCCCCTCCACCCCCAGCGGCAACCTTGCCCTTTACTGCTTCCACCTCAGTAGTGTTATTCTATCCACATCTCCTGTAGCCTTTCACTTCCTTCCTATTTTCCTTGCCTTATCTGTTGGCCATATCTACATCCAGTTTAATAATCAGATCAACCTCCTTCCATTGCTTAAGGATCATACAGAAATACGAACTTTGGTCTTTGCCACCACATCGCACCCAAGCAATCGACTGGCTGATCAACCCAAATTCCCTTGGGCCCGGCATGAGTGTTATGACTGTGCCGGAGCCTGTGTTATTAAGAGTGCTGCCGTAACCTCCTGGGAGTAGCTTTGACTTGTCAACAACATTGAAAATGTTGTACTGGTGGATCGTTCACCTGTCTGGTGACCTGTGACAATGATTGTGTAATGGCGGTGCCAGGTGCACATGGCTCCCAAGTGCACTTGGCCTTCTCAGGTGCACTTGGCTCCGAAGCGCACTTGGCTGCCGAGGCCGGGTAACCGCCCTTCATATATAATCACCTCGCGAATTTCTTTTGGCACGCTAGCAATTATCTTACCTACATACCGTACAATTGATATCTTTATCACATACTACCGTTTGGAACTGTATCTTTAAGTATCTATCCATACGAGGACGTACGTCCTTACACTGTAATCGCTTTTCAGTCACCAGATACGTTTCGCTCACGGGATTTCGTGATTTCATTACTTTTTCGACGCGTCAGACCTACACCGAGAACTATCGCTAGATTGTCGATACAAGTTAAGTAATCCTCCAATTGAGTTGATTGACGGTAGTAGGGACGATTCCGAGATGATTTAGATTTCAATCTGTCTTGAAGAGACGCGTCACCTATCATGATAGGCACTTCTGAGAACTTGAAAGCTCTCTTCACGACCTACAACGAGTACCATCACTAGAACGATCAGTCAGGATATGTATACCTGCCAGTTGACTGCCGCAGAGACGATTGTGAAGTCAATTGGGCTCGAGTGAGACCTACAAGCATTGAAATTTCATAATTATTCCTATATGGTGTCAATTGACTACTGCAAAGAGTATTCCCAGGCGTTTCGGAGGTCAATGTATTCGAAGAGTCGTATTACCGAGCGCGATCGTTATATTAGAGACGATTCGGGGGTCAATCAACCCCGAGAAACGCGTCACCAACCCTTATGGCCACTGCTGAGAAAACATCGAAACACGTTTAACGAGATCCAGCGCATATGAGCGGATAATCGAGACGAATCGAACCTAATCGAGCATGAAGTGCTAACGAACCTTCATCAATGTCACTACTCGGAACCCATACAGATTATCATCGCTAGGGTGATGCCTCGAGATAAGTATTCCGTCTATTGGAGTTGATTGACGTGAGCAGAGCCAATTCGAAACGATTCAGAGGACAATCGACCCTGATACACTCGTAATCGGCCTGATAGCCACACCCGAGAAGACATCGAAAACACGTTCGACGAGATCAATCACATACGTACGAACGATCGATGGGAACATATTAGGCAGCTCGAAGTGCTAGCGAAGCCTTCATCGACGATACCGTTATACGCATCGATTCATCGGTTCTACGATAGTTACCCCCGATTCATAGACGATCAAGCCTGGCAAGAAATCACCGACGATAAACGCGTTCGATGAAGCGTACTTGACGATTACGTTCCTACAATCTGAGCGGAAGCTCTGAAGCGCACTTGACGATTACGTTCCTAGGCTCTAAGCGGAAGCTCTGAAGCGCACTTGACGATTACGTTCCTAAGATCTGATCGGAAGCTCCGAAGCGCACCTACGACGCGTTACCATCCAAGAACGAAGCTGCAAGCTCACTTACGGAGCGTCAGCATTGCACGGAAGTGCAGTTACGGAGAAAGACTACCGATGGGCAGAGTTCAAGACCTTGATAGTGGAGCTGCAATTGCAGATCATGAAGCAGTTCAGAGTGGGAAGTTAACCCCGAATGTTCTAAAGTGTCAAGCAGATCAAGCCGATACCCACTGTGCGATTTTACGAGACCGATGAGGAAGTACGAAACGCGAAAATCACACCTAAAGTCATCGTATCCCCCAGTGGGAATGGATGCACTTCAAAGTCGTCATATCTAGTGTTGGCAACGGAGCGGATCGGTTCGTCACGGATCGAACCATGACGGGGTTCGAACCGGATTCGATCCGAGATTTGGGCGGAGTTCCGAGGTTTGTACAAACCGGTTCGCGAACCATCTATCTTCGAGCGATAATAGGTAAGCAAGTTCTTGTCCGATCCGCTTGATTTGTAGCGCATCTTGTAGCGGGAGAGGTTAGCTACAAGATGCGCTAAACATCGAGCGGATCGGACAAGAACTCGTTTACTTATTTTTGTTCGCAGTTGTAGGTCGAAATGGTGGGGTTTGAGGCGAAAGGCTTGGCAAGGATCCGGTTCGCACGGACCAAATCGGTTTGTCAATTGTACGAACCCCGGGCGGTTCGTTGCCAACACTAGTCGTATCCCCTAGCGGCAATGGACGCATCCTCTCCTCCATATCCCTGATCAGGATTGGGCAAATGGTTATCCTTTTGTATATAGGAGTATAAACGTCATTTATGTTGTCGACAATCCCAATCAGGTGAGACACGCACGTGATTTGCATGTTTGTGCTCCTCCTGTGCAGTGACAATAGCTTCCAGTTGACGAACCGGAGGTGCTGGTCATGCCTATGGCATAAGACCTGGTTCTACGCTTGCCTTGTTCAAGGCTAGAAACCCTAAGGTTGACTGGATATCCGGTCGACTTCTAGCCCTGCGGACCCCTAGCGGTGAAAACAGGTTAAAGGCTGCGGACTCAAATGAGCCCGTGGCACCCCCGGCGGCCACGCAGGTGACGTCGTACACTCCACAGGCAGAGGGTGGGGTTCCAGACATATATCTACTTGGAGCCGCCGCATTTGGGAGTCTCATAGCTAGCGACGAGATTCTCGAAGCATTCGTCAGACGACTTGGCGATTGCACAGGGTTGCTGGGAGCTCCATGGAAGGCACCACACATGTGGGAGAAGCGCCTGGAGCTGGATGCGTGAGCAGGAGCAGCGGCGGTAGTTGCGGCAGAAAAGTTACTTTGCTGGTACTTGAATGACTGCTACCTGCTTGCCGAGTCAAGAAGGGAGTTCGCTGGCTGCGGTTCCTTGGTTCCGTTGTGGACAGCCGTTAGACCCGTGGCTCCTGGTTTCCGCGACACTTCCGCTTCCATCTCAAGATTAAGAGCACAAAGCAAACGATTATAGATGGAGCTGCACCTGAAATGGTGCTTACAGACGATGGCGGCCATATCCCCGCCAAGTATAAGGAATTCGTGGAGGTGTTTAGCAAGGCCAAGGCAGAGACGCGGCCACCGCAGCGGTCAATTGACCATGTGATCGACCTGGTACCCAGGCACAAGCTGCCCTACGGGCGTATCTATTACCTGTCGGAGGTTGAGTCAAGAACTGTAAAGGCCTACATCGAGACAAACCTGGCCAATGGTGTCATCCAGCGGTCATCATCACCGGCGCCTGTGCCGATATTTTTTCAAAGGACGGCGGCTTGAAACTCTGAAGTTAACTACCGAGCTCTTAACGCGAGCACAATCAAGAATCGATACCCCATTCCATTGATCATGGAGATGCTTGACCATGTTGGCAGCGATGAGAAACGGCTGCTAGGTGGATGGCACTTATTGACCCATGGGAGAGCCGCAGAATGCAGATCCCTCGAGTGCAGAGTGCAATCGTACTCACCCTTGAGAAGGATAACAAGGCTCATCTTGCCGATGTGGCGATACAAGGTTACGTTTAAGTCTAACCTTTCTTTAAGAAACACTTACTTTATAACAGATTCTGCGAGACTTGCAATTGAATGCAGATACAGAAGCACGAAAGCCCCAATGGCAATCGAAACCATCTTAACAACGAGAATCGGCACCGCAGTTAGTCGTCAACGGAGCACCGACCTCAAAAAGAGGGGAATGACCGTTCTGAAATCCGAGAAACCGCTACTACAATGAATTCCGCACCGCAAATGCTGGAATGACTCACCATTACCACCGCAACGCACCCATCATGCTGCAGACGTCAAGTGCACAGGGCTCGCAGACGCACTTGGCCTCGCACAAAAATACCGCCGACGGTCCGACTATGAGATCGGCTACGTGAAGCCTGTCGGACGGCTCTGGGCGACCCTGACAGTTGAACCCTACGATAACCTCCTACTGGCGATGAAGAAGGCCCTGGCTGCTGACCGATTGGCGGTCGACGTCTCGGGTATGTTAGTCGATAACCCAATGGCCACAGCCGAAGCCACAGCCGTAGCCGAAGATGAAATCCAACTGAGTGTCGTCGCTGGAGCTCTGACCTACGAGGGGAGGATAGATGTCCATGCGGATGATGCTCTCCGCGGGATTTCTATTTCGCCCACGATGGACGAGTACATAAGGAAGTACGTCAGCGACGGCGAAGTAAGTCAACGAGATCAACTGCAAGTGCACCAAGAAGCCTGGGAGCGAACGAGAAGTCAATGGCTACACTACTGGTCTTCATCAACGAATCGGAAGCACCACCGAATGCATTGAATGCACAATCAGCTGCAACCGACGATATCAATGGAGTCAACCGCACCCAGTGCTAACGGCAGAGAATCAGCCAAATCAGCAGTCGAGATGTCAAGCTGCGCGGAATGCGAACCGACTTCAATCCTCAATGGACGTATAAGGTGGCTACCGCATTGGACCTTCAGAGCCGAGCACGCGAACGCACCGAATTAAATGGTAACTATGACCTTGTACGAGGGTTGCTTACAAATTAGATAGAGCAACGAACGGATACGCTCTGCAAATGGCCTTAACGAAGCCACGACGATAATCGATTGACTTCGCCGCCGATAGTGGTGATTAACCGTATCAGGCTAGACTTTAGAGTGTACAACCTACAACTAGGCTCGGAAGGGCATGGCGTGGGCAAACTCACTACTTTTGTGGATTCGGAAGTCGAAGGCATGGGAATCGGAGAGCGGATGCCTTAATGCACCTGGAGCGGAAGCATACTTGGTTATTTTGTGAGTATGACCTTAGGCACACTTACGAGTTAGATACCGCAACTCGAATGAACATGTACGAACGCATGTCGTCTTATGATGACTGCAATCGAGGGCCAAACGAGGCTGACACAAGTCAATTACCACTGGAATGGCAACGGAAAAGCCGAATCCTGATTACCAATATACGAGTCAACTTGGAGTCAATCGGTGAGACGCATAATCAGACTATGACCGATGAGGTCTGCCGTCTGCTTGGATATACGAAAGCACAGAGACATGGAATTGGAGAAATCCTACGAATTCGAGAAGCTCTGAAGAGCAGCAGCTATGGCCAAGATAAGTACATCATGCAATTATGCTAGTTGACTGCTGCAGCGATGCAATACCGGCCACGACGGCCATAAGCTTAGATGACGTTCACGAACGCGTTCGACAAAAGAAATCAGATACGATCGATCAATCAGTCGGAAGTCGAGCAATAATGACTTCATCCCGGCATATCACGTGTCAACTACGATATATCGATGCCGACTGGCGCCCACAAGTTGACCAATAGTGTTAGGGGTTTCCCCTTAGCAGGTGTACAAGCTACGAAGGATGTCCATGGCAATCTGCGTTCGGTCACCTGTCCCTATGGTTGGCCGATCTCACACCCGCAGCTATCCCATCCTTTGAGCGACGAAGTCCTGCGTGACATACAAGCCTATCCAATACCGAGCCCTGGCAAAGCGGAATGATTAACCCGCACGTGGGCAGTACACCTTCTCGATCGAACAGCGATAGTCACGACACTTAGCTGGAGGATTCATCAGACCCGAACACTTAGGGTGGTATGCTACTATATGCCTAGGCCCCCGATAGTTAGGGACATCATGAGTTGATGAAGCATGATCACGCCATTGCGGGGGCTTTCGGGTCAGCCGTGCATGATCATTTCGACCAGAATTACTTCACCTGATCAGCAATATGGGACAGCCAGCTAGAGCGGGGTACGCCTCTACACTCTCCGGCAGGCACACTTCAGAGCTCGAGAAGCGGGACATTACTATGGGGATAGCTATACAGTCTAGGGACTCCATATGTTAACTGCGCCCCGGTAGTTCAATCTACCTGTTGAGAGCTTGTGTGTGGGTCGTCATTCCCGAGTAACAGCAGTTCTTGGTTGAGCTGGTCCGACATAAGCTGCAGCCCTGAGATGGGAGTAAAAGCCAGCGAGATGGGAGT
>MU122155.1:373387-383793 GCA_014904905.1 Wilcoxina mikolae CBS 423.85 | reverse complement strand
GCCTTTGCACCCGCAAAGTAAAACATCAAGCTCTAGCAGCAATCCACAGTCAGAACACACCAGCGGACAAGACACTAAAATATTATTGTTGTTTTCTACTTCGAGAATATTTACCTTAACAATATACTTTATGAATTTTCGAGATCTTGACTCTATTGTTCTTTACGCTCACGCCCTTTACAAACGAGCAATCACTCCAAGCAACTTCCGCATTGCGAGTATCTTTATCCACACGTACGATATTGAGTACGAATATTTTCATTGGTTCTATACCCGTGAACTTCCCTCAGAATACCACAACCTCCCAATCGACGATTACGAGGTTCAATCCGACTACGACGATTCTGAAGACTATCTTCAGGATACATACGACTTCTAAAAAAGTAGGCGGCCATACTTTATCGCTAAGTATCCCCGTAACAAATAGCATTTACCGATTCGAGCACCACCAAGCTACCACTACAGAGATCAGTTGCTTGGCTTCGGAGAAACTGGAAGTCTACTAGGATATTCGGAACCATGGACTTGCAAGCCTGTGGAACGAGTGGACTTGGAGGATTCACGGTCAATTGGACGTTCATCTCTTTCTTCTCTTCTTATGGATTTCGGCCCGGTATAAATGGCGTCGGCACGGGTTTTACCACTTACCACTGGAGGCGGATTTCCCCGTGCACCGAATCCGCCGTGAGGCCGCCTTGATGGCACCGATCGGTCGTGGGACTTATGCAGAAGTACGAAGGCGTACGCACCTTATCCTGTCTTCATGTCTATATGTTGCAGCCCAGGGGGTCTGCTTATAAAGAGGGGGATGATGTAATGGCGGTGCCAGGTGCACTTGGCTCCCAAGCGCACTTGGCCTTCGCAGGTGCACTTGGCTCTCAAGCGCACTTGGCTCCCAAGCGCACTTGGCCTTCCCAAGTGCACTTGGCTGCCGAGGCCGGGTAACCGCCCTTCATATATAATCACCTCGCGAAGTGCTTTTGGCATGCTAGCGATTATCTCACCTACATACCGTACAATTGATATCTTTATCACATACTCCGGTTTGCAACCGTATCTTTAAGTATATATTCATACGAGGACGTACGTCCTCCCAGATTGAGCTCAAGATCAGATATTCTGAGTCCAACAGTGTCGCTATGAAGATCTGATAAAGTCAGCTGCCAAATGAGTCAGTGTGCAAAGTCTCCACCGTGATTTTGGCAAGGTTGCGGAACAAACTGTTGAACTCCAACAGGTTCTACCTGTGTTTCAAAAGTTCAAAATCGAGCCTGAAATACTTAGTCGTGAATGCGGAGGCGTATGTTGCTTCCATCTTGCTTTTGAGCTTAGCCCAGGCAAACTTGTAATACTGTGGTGGGAATGAGTGGACATTATACTGAGTACGAAGAAGCTAAGTAAACCAATCTAAGACATTTGGGGTTAACTTCCACCATGCTGTATGCATCAGGGATGTTTCATTCCTTGCTGCAGGTCAGGTATAATATTCAACACTCCACTGCCACTTGAACTGGCCCTCCACATCCAGGTTCCTGTCGAATAATGGGACTTGGTGCATTTTCTGTTCCTGCTTCATTCGCTATTTTTACAATCCAGACGATCTTGCCAAGTCATTAGTGCGGGTAAATAGGCCCCTGTACGGTGCATTGTGGGTCGGCGGGGGTGCAAAGTGGGTTGGGTAAGGTATGCAGTCACTTTCATTCAATCGGGGTGAGGGTGCAGACCCCGGCATGCCTTCCTGTCAGGGTGATGCTATCATGTCTTCCATTTGGTGGAGGCCTTGCTGTGAGGTCCGATGTTCCAACACACATCGGATATACTCGGGATCCGGATTTGCTTGGCCGTATCCCAGATCGTGTATCACTGCTACCACCTGTATGTTGTTGGCTATTTGCATATACTGTGCTATCCATTGCTACACTGCATGGAAAGCCACTTGCTGCTGCTGCTGCTGCTGAACATGATCCTGGCGAACCCATTGCCGACGTTTCACCTGGACTCTACCTCAATCATTCTGGGGGCCCCACACCATGTGGGTCGGATTCCAAGGATCGTTGAAGGAGTAATTGTTCATTGATGCTCTTTTTGAACTAATGAAGGTCCTGTATGGGTTGAGATCCTGGTGCAACAGCGTCGGGAGGTCAAATGTCATGGTGGTCTTGGGTGGCAACAGCATTGAGGGTTAATAATACGAAT
This sequence comes from Wilcoxina mikolae CBS 423.85, assembly GCA_014904905.1. Taxonomy (NCBI): domain Eukaryota; kingdom Fungi; phylum Ascomycota; class Pezizomycetes; order Pezizales; family Pyronemataceae; genus Wilcoxina; species Wilcoxina mikolae. The sequence goes on along the minus strand of MU122155.1, from coordinate 381,597 downwards.
CGCAGTAAGCCAAAGTTCCCTATGAAAAATAGTTTCGTTTGATTAGATGTCGAATTCCTGTAATGCGCAAGCAGTCTCTATCCAAACCAAGTGTTGCAACCAGTTTGTAAAGTATGAAATTGATATCTAATCCAGAGGCGAAGATTTCCTTTAATCTGCCAAAGGCCACACAGCCAAATTGCCGAGCCACACTGTAATCCAACTGCACGTACAACTCTACACAGTATGACAAAATCATAACTTTTGGAACATGTGTTCGTATGCAATCATTACATTGTGACTTGAATAGCCATGATGCTCATTGTTTACTACATATTCAGCTGCTAATGACACGCATTGACGCTCACTTTAAAACATTTTTGCAGTATTTCATCTGGATCATTTCCCTATGAAGTTGGTCAATATGACTAATTTGATTCATTTACAGAATTCGACTGTACACTCCAATAAGATGGTTACCAGGAACGTGTTGATGCTGTGGCGACCCTCATTTTGGAACATTCATACAATACTGGAACACCAATATTTCTCATCCATCTTGTCCACTTACCAATACAGTTGATAATTATGACCGATTTGACTAATTTGTGCCATGCAATTGTATATTCAAATATCAGGTTGAACAGAAAAGTGGTGACGCTCTGTCACGCTCATTTAAAAATATTGATACAATACCAGAATACCAACATTTCTCGTCAAAAGTTTGTCATTGTAACTGAAAAATTCCTGTTGGTACATGTAATGATATTCTATCATAAAGTGGAGATCTGAAGAGAGTTGATATCCATTTTAAGCTGCATTGTATGCTGCTGTTGAAGGTCTTTGACACTTACATTCGAAAGTACTTAAATCACTTCATTTTCACCATTGGTCATTAATGACAGTTGATATGACTGATTCAATTATTTTGCCCAATTCAGTCAAACACTTCAATTATATTGTCAATTGAATAGTATTGATATTCTGTTGAGATACATTTTAGAACATTCTTGCCACGCTTCATTCTAATCGTTGACCAAAAATGTGAGTCAATGTAATCCATTTGAATATTTTCCCGAATACTACTCTATATATAAACCAAATGATGAACTGAAAAGTAAATATTCTTGCCTTACCTCATTCTGATTATTTGCCAATAAAGTCAGACTTTACAATTGAATCTTCTTCTTTACCAAATTCAATTGTATAATTGAATAAGCTAGTAAACTGACAAGTATTGCCGCTCTGTTGACGCTCATTTTACAATGTACTAGCCACACTTAATCATTATCATTTGATGATAAACTTGGTCAATATGACTGATTTCACTGTTTTGCAGGATGTGAGTAGACACTGAAATATTATGGTGAACTGAAAGGTGGATCCAACTAAATATAATCTTCAAATTATAATTCGAACACATAGTACTGAACAATAGCTTCATCAATTGTTTATACCAACCTTTACTAAAATATCTACTAATGAATTAAATTCATTTGCAACCAATAAATTTAAAATTGCCTTCAAGTATACAATTTGCCTGGATTCGCAACAATGGATAGGTAATATAATTACTCTGATAAATTTGTATTCACTGTATATCTGATGATCAGCAGTATGAAATCATATTGCTGAATATAATCATTTGAGTCACCGACAATAAAATAATATCATAAATATGACAACTAATCTCTGTAAATACTGGGTATTTATTTCCACTACTATAATATTCGAAATTCCTTGTACTTGTATACAACAGCATAATCGAATACAATATGGTTTATATAATATTAAAGTTCTTTTATATAGTAAAAATACATCGGTTAATAATATCGTGTACAAAAGATTGATAATAACTGAAGAATAGATATGCTTATGGTCAATTTGGACAATATTTTCAGCAATCAACAATCGCCAAACCATATTTAAATTTAGCACAGCATAACCTTAAACATAGTAGTTTTGACTATCATTTATTAACTAATAAAGTCAAACTATAATAATAAAAAGCGAATTTTACAAATTATTGTGGTGATATTGAATATTACTGAAACGCTTTTAGTGACTCTCAAAACACTCTATCTATATCCCACACTTCATAATATACAACATTCCCAGAGTTGCAGACAGTTAATTATAGACACGATTCGATGATCAGTTAAACACCCTGTAATCTTTGGCGGTTTCAAAATATGGAGTTAATCCAGACCACTCTTGGTGATTAAGTTCCAATGGTAGACCGTACTGTCAATGTGGAAACAGTTTGGATCCATTCTGAACCCTGCTGTAGCGTTTGTATTGGGACCATTGCTAAAACTATATATATAGCAATCATCGGCACATTCACACCAATGCTGCAGAAGCCATCACTGACTCTCACCCATATCTCATACCCACATAGCTTCTATGATTACCTACGAAGCTATCTGTGTTACAGTTTTTACCAGTTCTACGTCTCCATCGATGGAAACAAACATTGATGAGTAAAGTACAAATCGGCAGGTTTGGGTACATGAGACTAACGCCTACAAACTTTCCAGCCTTTCAAATGTGGCCCCACTGATGGTGCTGCAAGGCAACCAGCTGAATGACAATATTAGTCTAGTTCACACCAGGGCACAATAAACCAATGAATCAATTCACAACATGATATCTACCACCACTTGAACAAAGAAACTTTCAATTACCAAGGGGCACTCTATTCACACCGCTGTATGACATGCAAATTACACAACCAGAAACCAGGTGCATCCAAAAATGAAATATTAAAACCACATTGCTTAGTCAGCATACATCACGCTCAGAAATTGAAATTGAGGGATCAGAGCCTTTTCAAGGCCTCAGACAACCATAGTTTAACTTTACGTTCCTACTTATACAGCTGTATTAGGTGAAGCAGTTGTACCGAGGCCCACACATCACAGTGGGCTGCAACTAGTGAATAGTAAACCATCCAGATATTGTTTAACAAAAGACAAACACAGATGTGATATAGGTTGGTACCCTGATTGGATATTCTGCGACCCCACAGTACATACTAAGTGAAAACCTGCCTTCCACACTCAATAACCCAACAGCCATTATGAACAATATCCTGAAATAGGCTGCTGGAGCCCAATTTCCCTTGCTTATCTCCCTGCCCGACAGGTTTGTTGCATCTCTCCTATGACTGGAACCCAAGCTAGATAGATCCAGCAGGGCAATCCACAATCTAATATCACCAGCCAGTTATTTTGTGGACACCACATTAATGAAGTATAGAGAATACTAATAACTGAAAGTTATGACAATGCGGTGGACATAATTCATGCCTGTGCATTTGAGGTGGTGATAATCAACCAAGACTTTTTACAGGTATTCAAAGATATTTCCATTCACGCTGACAGCACTTAGTTCTACAGATTTTGCCCACAGGGAGAATGGAGGTATTAACATTTCCTCCAATATGTCTACTACTTATTTCCACCCATGTGTGACCTCTTCACATTGCTCCTCAAAAGAAATTCGTTCTCCAAACACAACTCCACCTGTAACACATACTATACAACTTCAATAAGATGATTTAGGGAGTTGCCACTGAACATGGTCAGGAAGTGCGATAATACAAGTCCTACTTTACTAATGTTTGCAATCATCTGGAACTCCCTGCAAAAGTAGAGAAAGATCCAGAAGATCGGCATATTACCTTTCTGGGAATTGAGGTCAACATGAAATTAATTGAAGTATGCCTGCCACAAAATCGATGATAAAAAGCAATTGCACTAGTTCACACCACACTCCAGATGCAGACATTAATATTCAAAGAATTGGAAACAACTACAGTCTTCCTGTGGTTAAGCTGCAAGTTGTCATAGCCTTCTGGCCATTCCTTGGCCAGTTATATAATACACACACATGTATACGACAATCCTAACATATACCAATCACTTCATATATCCAAAATGATGTCTATTAATGGAATACTTTTCTACCCCAATTGAATGAAATCAAACTGCTGAACAAATAACTATACACCATATAAATGTGAATAGATATCTTGTTACAACTCACAAGCTGAACATCACCAAAGGCCATCGGAACGGCATCACATACGATCACTCGGTGATTATCGCATCGGAATCGTACAAGTACCATTCCTAGATGTTATCAAAACTACACAGAATATCACTCGCACCCAACGAAATCAGATGAGATGTCATGCAGTCAACCACACTACTGATAAGGAGTTTGAGGTGACTATTGGGATGATGCCCTGTCAGCTCATGCCATCGATAATGCGAAGACTGTTGAGAGGCCATAGATACGAAACCACCTGCGTTCGCAGTATGGCTGACGAAGCCTCTTATGTCCCTCGTGATTGCAAGGATACCATTCGTCTGGAAGCAAAGAGATCGAAAGAATATGATACGTCCGGACCACGAAGTCCGAATGACTGATGTAAGTAGGGGTTCTATTCATCTGAGTTAAAGATCTGAGCGCAAAGATTCGGAAGGTCCGAAAGAGCACTGAAGGGCAAGAAGGGCATTACAGCGAAGGGAAGGTTAGGTAGAGGAGCTCATGAGAAAAGTGTAGATAGAAGAAATTGTTTGAGCGAGAGGATAGAGGTATAAAGACCTCTAGAATCTTCAAGGGTAGAAGGGCAAGCTTCTTGACGAGGAGAACAAGCCTTAAAAATATACACATTGAAAGCAAACTATCCTTGTCTTGAATCTTCATCTTTTAGTGACTTTCACATCCTGAGCGAATCTTCACAACTTCCATCGCAAGCAAGTCCTGAAATCAGTAAGGATACTACTCGTACTGGTAAATCTGCAGTGACACTCTCGGTGTTACATTATATTGTTAGCAAAGAAACACTTCTGTTGAAGCTATCTTTCTACCCTCCAAGCGGTCAAAGGTTCTTGATGCTTATATGTATTTATATTCCAGATATTGACTGCCACATCTCACAGGGAGAGTATTGGTATCGCAAATCAGATTTCTATCTTATTACCAGCTGGGAAAAGACCTCTCTCCCTAAGGGAAGCTATCACTATGAGCTGGTGCGTGAAGAAGACTACATTCAGTTGACATTGGCAGTCACCATTCATTGATCGAAAACCGAAGCATTATACCGCGCACACCTCCCAAAACAGTTATCCCTCGCATACATTAAGATAGTCATCTTGCTAGCCCTGATCAGAAGCATTGTCCTCCCAGAGCTTTGAATGCCCCATTCACCAGACTACGAACCCTCGTTATAGTTACAACAGGAAGCTGGTGCTTGGTTCCGTGTTTATTGGGATCTCGATTTAGCTCCCTTCTTCGGAACTTGGAACTTCTATAGCAGGATCTTTAGAGGGCAAGTTTGGGTCAGACTCTAAGCAACGACAGATGCTGGGTCTGATACGATGATGGGGGAGGCAGTGACATTTGTACAAAGGAATAGTGTATTGGTGATAGCAGGAGATAAGGGAAAGGAAGTAGTTCGCTATGAGCCTATTGTACGGAATGATATTCATGATTGGGTGGTCTCTTTGATAAGCAGTATCGAAACAGAGCTGAACCGAATGGATGCACTGATTACCCTGACTCAAGGAAGCAACATCAATATTAGAGAAGCATTGCCTGGGTTGGTTAGAGCATATGAAGCCCAAGTGGTTAGGCAAAACGAGATCTACAATGCTGCGGCCTCAGGAGTTGATAACCTGCAATGGGCGGAGCTGGAACATTATTCTGACATCGTTGCCCAGTACCAAGTATTTGCGGCCAATGTCGGCGCTGCAATTGCCATTGCAAAGGCACAGTCTGCTGAAGCTTATAAGTAACTATGTCTGGCCCTTGGGAAGCAGATACACATCTCATCAGTGACCTAGACCACTATCTCTGACATATTGGAAAAGACGGACAGAGCCCATGAAAGGCACGCTCTCCAAGTACATACACAGTCAGAAGAACTTACCAGTGTCAAGCGGAAGGCCAACAAAGAAGCCAAGAGGGTCACAGAACTCAAGGAGAAGGCTGACACTGAGAAGAAGCAGAGAGAAAGCGATATAAGGAAGACTCAAAAGGAAATGGAGAAACAATTTCTTGAATTCACCAGGACCCTTATGACCAGGCTATAGGACGAAACCACCAAGAAATCTATCAAGTCCCTAGCAAGGTCTGTTCTTGGACATCAAGAAGGAGATATCAAACCAAGTGATGAGAGATTTGGACTTTGTTACTGTATAGGTACCAAAGGAGAAGGATTTTGGATTAAAGAAGCCATTACTCCGGACCCTGAAGGAGCCCCACCGCCACAAGGAGGTTCTGGTTCGGAATCTGGCCTCTCTGGATATGAAGATGAGCAAGAAGGCGGAGGTGGTGGTGGTGGCAGGAGTGGAGGAAGTGGGGTAGGTGGAGACAGAGGTGAAGGTGGAGGCAGAGGTGGTGGAGGAGGTGAAGGTGTAGGTGGAGGAGATGGAGGAGGAGGCGAAAGCTGGGGAAGTAATGCAGGAAGTTTACATCCAAGTCAAACACCCCTATCTCCTTCTGGCAGCACACATTATTGTACGCCACGTTCCAATCCTCGCCTACCAGTCAGATCCTCCAAGAAAGATAAAATGAAAATGCCTCCAGTCTTCAAAGGGGATAAGAAGGATTCAATGGAAATCTATCGAAGGTGGATTCGATCAGTGGAGCATTATTTGGAGTACTTCTGATACGAATTCCACAATGATATTGACAAGATCATATGGATTGGCGGCCTCTTGGAAGACAAGGCTCTGGCCTGATATGATAACCGCGAAGAAGACATGAAGAAGTTCTTTCAGGTTGATAACTGGAAGTCTTTCACCAGTATGATGGAAGAAAGATTCATCGATAAGCAAGAGGAAGAGATGTCCCAGCGAAAAATGAATGATCTGAACTACACTGGAGATATTTAGGACTACCTGACAAAGATGGAAACACTCAACTTTCCAGTATGTCTCAGCGGAACCTTCTATATCCATTCCCTTGAACAAGGAATGACCGAGTAAATTGTGGATCGAATGTCAACTGCAGAGGTCTCACCTAAAGATGACACAGCCCCCATCGAGTTAATGAGGTGAGTGGGTGTTTCATACGAAGATAGGTTGCCAGAAAAGAATAGGTCACATCAAAATTGGGACAACTCCCAAGGCAAGTAGGGAAACAAACGAAAGAGAGATGAGTACCAGGGCAAGATAAGAACCAAGAAAAGAAGCCAGAAAAGGACAAAGGTCCTGACCCCAAGAAACCTCGAACTGAGAAGAAGGGACCAAAGCCTATTCACTACGAAAAGGACGAAGCCCTTAAGGGTATTCCTGAAAGTCTGCTAGAAGCAAGAGCCAAACGCAACAATTGCAAGCGTTGTGGGTCCTCTGAACATGATCGATAGTTCTTCTGCAAGAATCCCATCAAGGCCTCGTCTAGCAAAAAGAACAAGAAGCCCAAGGATAAGGAGGAAGCTCCGACACAGGAGACTACAGCCTCCAGTTCGAAGGTCAGACCATGGATCTTGGCTGACAGGATCACATTGTCTGCAACTCACGCAACTTCGAGGCAGTTGTATGAGGTAGATTCTGATGGTATAGAAATTGATGATTCAGAGATGCTGGGTTTCTTATGTCTTGTCTTTGGTTTAGGATAGCGATCTTTCCTTTCGGGTATAGATACCCACAGACTGTCATGTCTTAAGTTTAAGTTTAATGTTAGGAGTTTTACCTTAGCAGGTGTACGAGGTACGAAGGATGTCCATGGCAATCTGTGTTCGGCCACCTGTCGTTATGGTTGGTCGATGCTACACCCGCAGCTATCCCATCCTCTGACCGGCGAAGTCCTATGCGACATACGAGCCTATCCAATAGCGAGCCCTGGCAAAGCGGAATGATTAACCCGTGCGTGGGCAGTACACCTTCTCGATCGAACAGCAATAGTGACGACACTTAGCTGGCGAAGACATCAGTCTCGTACACTTAGGGTGGTATGCTACTATACGCCTAGGCCCCCGATAGTTAGAGATGTCATGGGTTGTCAACGCACTATCACGCCATCGCAGGGGCTTTCGGGTCAGCCGTGCATGATAGTTTCGACCAGAACTACGTTACCTTATCAGCAATATGGCACAGCTGGCTAGAGCGGGGTACGCCTCTACACTCTCCGGCAGGTACACGTCAGAGTTCGAGAAGAGGGACTTTACTATGGGGATAACTATACAGTCTAGGGACTCCATATGTTAACTGCGCCCC
>MU122155.1:325026-349335 GCA_014904905.1 Wilcoxina mikolae CBS 423.85 | reverse complement strand
ATACCCCTGCAACCCACTATCCGATTTAACATTGAGTCGAGATATCAAACGAAGAGTGATGGTTCGATGAACGTGTCAGCGGTCGTTGCCGAAACCTGTTTTCTGCGTTGGCATACAGACCAGAAGAAAAGCAAACGGGCTTAGGCTACGTGGCAAAACCTGGCGGCATGAGGATAACCTATGGGATGCCTCGCACTTTAGAAAGTGCCGAACGTCAAACGGAAAAGAAGCGCAACCTACCGAGATCGAGTAATCAGCCTAACGATCGGAGGCCATAGCTATCTTAGTACAAACACTGAAATCATAGAGAGTAGACGAGTAACTCGCTCTATAAAAGAACCACCTTTGCACCCGCAAAGTAAAACATCAAGCTCTAGCAGCAATCCACAGTCAGAACACACCAGCGGACAAGGATCTAAAATATTATTAAGTTTTCTACCTTAAGAATATATGTCTTTACACTTTCGAGATCTCGATTCTATTGTTCTTTACGCACACGCCCTTAGTGAAAGAGCAGTTACCGCTCACGATTTTTGGTATACACGTGGGTTTATTGCTCACTACGACATCGCCTTCGAATATTGCCACTGGTTTTACACCGGTGAACTTCCTTCGGCTTATTACCGTAACCAGTCTGAAGACGAGAACGAAGAGAGGTCTTTTTCTGAGCTCTTACACGACGAGGAAGACTTTCAGGACACTTACGACTTCTGAACGGTAGGCGGCCATACTTACGACGGTACTTGAGTCATAAGTATCCCCGTAACATTATTAGAGCAAGAGGATAGAGGTATAAAGACCTCTAGAATCTTCGAGGGTCGAAGGGCAAGATTCTTGATGAGGAGAACAAGCCTTAACAATATACGCATTGAAAGCCAAACATCTTTGTCTTAAATCTTCATCTTTTAGTGACTTTTACATCCTGAGCGAATCTTCATAACTTCCATCTCAAGCAAGTCCTGAAAGCAGTAAGGATACTAATCGTACTTGTAAATCTGGAGTGATGCTCTCAGTGTTACATTTCTCCATACAAGAGAATCAGTGGCTACTTCCAAAAAGGAGTAGATCCACCAGCAGTTATCAAACCATTGGTCTAACTCTTCAATACTACAGTCCCATAACACCACGAATATATGAATATCAACTTAAAACAAATATATCCGATCTGTCACAGTGTACAAGCCTCGTAACTTGAGTATACAGCAAGTACTGATGGACTTCGCTACATGAATGACACTGTTGTTATGATTAGTGTCACCAACGGGTCCGGTTTAAAACCGGAACCGTGGCCCGGGTTCGGTTCTGGAACCGCCAAGGATCCGAACCGCCCAATCACAAGCGGTTCCAACCCGGAACCGAACCGAAACCCGCCAGGTTTTGGCGGGTTTTACCTGCAGGAGAGCCTCATTTTTCATTGGCCCCAATAATCACTGCTTTTCTACTCCAATTAAGTATTTGAGTTCTGATTGGATCGTGACATGTTATATACGTAGATTATGCAGTTTATGGCGCTCTTTCACCTCCCGGTCTCCAATTTGCGATAGGATGAGTATTCGTTGAGTCGCTGTTAAATAAAGCCGAAACTGCGGCCAAAATCTTATGCTTTTCGCAGCGACTCAACGAATACTAATCGTATCGCAAATCGGAGACCGGGAGGTGAAAGAGCGTCAAAAACTGCATCATCTACATGTATAACATGTCGCGATCCAATCAAAACTCAAATACTTAATTGAAGCAATAGTTTTAGAGGTGGAACCTGCCAAAACCCGGCAGGTTACGGTTCGGTTCCGGGTTGGAACCGCTTGTGATTGGACGGTTCGATTCCTTGGCAGTTCGGAACCGGAACCGAACGGACCCCGTAATTTGGAACCGGTGCTAATACTAGTCATGATACCAATGAAAGGAACCATCAAGGTACTGGCTATTGGGAAACTCTGATGAAGAGACATTATCCTGGGACTTTCTGCCATCAACCTCAAATGAGCTTGGATCCCAACAATAGAATATACCATCACCAATACCCTTCCAGATTGGAACTCAGTGATTATAATAAACCTATTCCGTTACATCCGATTGAAACTGATGTACCTACAAATAATGTGCCAGAATCCTGATATTAACACTGTATCATCCCCTATCAAAAATATATGGTACCTCAAGTTGGGACTTAGCTCACTGATATGATGGTAATACCTAAGGCCTAGAAACCACTATTTGTATATCTATGAACTACTGGGTATAATGTCCTTCACAGTATTCGAACCACAGCTTCTAGTATTGGACTCAATTCTCAAGTATGGTGCCTCCAGGCAGAGGCAATTAAAACTTATTTCAAGGGCTTATACTCCACCCATATTGATCATGGACTCAGTATCAAAACGCTCTTCAGCAGCCATTTGGAGCATGTGAATTGAGACATCAACTGTCTTCAAGAAGGTGAGAATAAAAATGAGTGACTTTCTATCACCCTCTACCTCCTAACCTGTGAAATTACCTTACCTGACAAAAATAACCTGCACAATGCAAACTTCTGCATCGTTATCAGACTTGCTAACATCAGCTTTCTGTGAGTTAGCAAAATTAGGTAGTTGGAAAATAATATGGGCGAAGACAAAACGGAATTTACACAATGAAGGATGATACAATGGTAAATGAAATCTAATAATGATCAATTACACCTCACCCTCTAAATTCCAAATGTGACTACTTGGCAAATGGAAATCACAATACGAAGCTCCTCCGGACAGGGTATGGTGTCTTTGAAGCAGTTATGCAGATTGCACCTAGTGGTAAGATACATGCCACACACATCAACGGAGGCCAAAACTGGCATTTCCTTCTTGGCAGAAATGGTAGAAGTAATAAGTCCCATCAATACATAGCTTTTCCTGATTCTCATTAACTTTGGAGAAGGTTGGAAGTGATTGTGTTCGCTCTGAGTTTTCGTAGGGTGACAAGGATTCAAGGACCACCCTGTCAGTAAACAATGTTAATGATTTCTATGGCAGAAGAATATATAATCAATACCGCAAATACAATTTTCATTATTTGTAGTTGAGGCTACTTGGATAGAATATGGAGGGTTTAGTTTTAGTTATTATAAATTTGGCCACTTCATAACTTTGCAGGCGGAAATGTTACCATCTATACAGGAATAGTAACATTAACCGCTAGGTGCAATGCGCTTAACAGCTTTACTGTCACCATACCCTGTGTGGAGAAACTTCTGTCACAATCACACTTGCCAGCTCAGGAGATGCAGTTTGCCAACTAGTTGCCATGCACTGTATTCACAATCTCTGTTCAAGCAGTACCTGACTAGTACACTTATTCACACAAGCCTCAAAGATAGTAAATTAAGCATTAAAAAGATAATACTTAGAACAGCACCAACGCAATCTGCTAACCCAACTTGTATTCAGAAGAAGATATTCAGGCCACTTCTTCTGATAAGGGGCTGTGACATTCTCCACAGCAGCTGCCATCACCAACACCAAAATCCAACTTTTGGACTGATAGAACATCAACAGCTATCAAGGATACATTGAATATTATTCAAAGGATATCTTCCAGATGGCCCACAACTACCAAAACTTACCAGACAACCTGCAATATCTACGTTCAATATATTTGGGGGATTGCCACAACATTTGAAGTGCCCAGGAGGAGTGGTAGCCTGACTGATACCCTGTAACACCGGGAGCGGCACTCCAGGTTTACCAGTACAAGTAGTATCCTTACTGCTTTCAGGACTTGCTTGCGATGGTAGTTATGAAGATTCGCTCAGGATGTGAAAGTCACTAATAGATAAGATTCAAGACAAAGATGTTTGGCTTTCCAATGCGTATATTGTTAAGGCTTGTTCTCCTCGTCAAGAAGCTTGCCCTTCTACCCTCGCAGATTCTAGAGGTCTTTATACCTCTATCCTCTCGCTCTAACAATTACTTCTATCTACGCTTTTCTCATGAGCTCCTCTACCTAACCTTCCCTTCGCTCCAATGCCCTTCTTGCCCTTCAACACTCTTTCGGACCTTCCGCATCCTTCCGCTCAGATCTCTAACTCAGACGAATAGAACCCCTACTGACATCAGTCCTTCGGACTTCTGTGGTCCCGACCTATTGTATCCTTTCGATCTCTTTGCTTCCAGTCGAATGGTATCCTTTCGATCATGAGGGACATAGAGGCTTCGTTTGCTATACTGCATACACAGGTGCTTTCGTATCTACAGCCTCTCAGCTGTCTTCGTACTATCGATGGCATGAGCTGGCGAGGCATTGCCCCAATAACCACTTCTAACTTCTTATCAGTGGTGTGGTTGACTGCATGACAGCTCATCTGATTTCGTTGGGTGCGAGTGATATTCTGTGTAGTTTCGATGACGTCCAGGGATGGCGCATGTACTATCCCGATACAGCTATCGTCGAGTGATCGTAGGTGACCCCGCTCCGATGGCCTTTGGTGATATACAGCTTGTGAGGTGTAACATACCCACCACCAACTGGAAGCAGAAACCACACTGAAATTTTATTTGCTGCAAAATATCATGTGAATATGGAATGTTTTGATTCAATGCTTTCAGTCGAATAATGTTCCAAATAAACCTGTATCAATAGAAGTTGATATAGACAAACAGTACTAGCCTACAAGATAGTTCAGCTTGACTGAAGGCTGGAGGATGTGATTGATGATGGTGAATGGTCAGAATGATGGAGATAAGACCTGAAGCGAGTCAATGGAAACAAAAGAATAATGCTCTGTGCTTCACATGGGATAGCATAGAAGAGGGCAGCCAATCATAAATTTAAGCTAAGCGATTTGAGGTCCAGCGCAAACTCCTGCCAGGATCGGAATGAAATCTTGGAGCAGTGGTGAGAGATCACAGGCAAGTAGTATTAAAGGACAGAGGTATATCGAGAGGGGTCAGAGCAGCAGTAGACAGATATGCAAGCTAGTGGATTCAGCATCAACCCACTTGCCCCCATAAATGGTGAAGGTTTTTGAAATAGACTCAACATACAGTGAAAGGCTGACAGCACAGAACGGAGGAGTCCAGGAGGAGGAGTAAGGGTAGTATTACCATTGATTTCAGGTTACAAGGCTCATGTCTGAGTGGGAACCAAACCACAGACCCTGGGCCAGGATATGAATGGCCAATAAACTAAACAGAGTAACTAGCACCAGGTTATACCCCAGAGTGGACCTAAAACCGGACTGTTTTTGGCCTCATTGAACCAGATTGTACTTCCATTTTGCAATTCTTACATTTTGGCCTGCAATCAGGTATCTGAGTTCTGATCATGTCAAAATATGATTTGTATGCAAATGGAGAAGTTTAATGAGCACTTTTACATCCCAGTCTCCGATTTGCAATCCAATGAATAATTGTTGTGTCTTGGTAAAATAATGCTCAATTTTACCCGAAATTCGACTGCTTTCCATAGTGATTGAATGAATATCAGTAGGATTGCAAATCGGAGACTGGGATGTGAAAGAGCACCTGAAACTGCACAATCTAAATAAAGATCATGTAATGATGTGATCAGAACTCAGATACTTTATTGGAGCCCAAGTTGTTAGGTTGAAATGGCCGGTTTTTGGAGGTAAAACCGGCCCAATCACAATGGTCCGGGTTTTTGATGGGGTAAAACCCGTTGCAATGGTTCTGTTCGGTTCCGAACCGGAACCGGAACCGAACCCGTAATTTGGGACCGTTGCTAACACTAATTGACGGCCACACCTACCACCTCCACCCCCCCGAAGTGGCAACCTCATTGACGTTTTCTTTCCTCCATAGTTTCGCTTAAGTTTGCCTTGTTTTGACCTGTTGCTTTTAGTCGAACGATTTTGCAAAGGGTTCTGTACATATAGAATAAGATTCGGTGGGAAAGAGCCGGCTCACTAGCTGTTAACTAATCAGGATGGTTACAATATTGCAACAAGTCCAACAATTGTTCAGAGATTTATAACCACAATGAATTTCATTGAATGGCTTTCTTGCAGTACACATTAGATATATATTTTTGAAACTTCAGAGGTTCGGCATATTAAGTCTAGCACATAGGGTGCGGCACAACAATCACTGTAGATCGGGATTTATCTGCGAGATACAGTTCTATCTACGAGGGTAACAAGAGTTCAGTCTGTTCAATTGTAGTAAAGCTGGCGAAGTAAATAGCAATCAACCCACATTACCGACATTAAGTACTCTTAGGTGATGTATTAACGTATTGCGAATACTCTCAGTCTCAGCGGTTTGGTTTTGCGGCAGGCAATTTCACTCATCGATACTTGTTGACTAAGGATTTAGCCCGAAGACCGACAATACTAAGGAGGGCATTAGATGAGGCTCGGGCTTTAGCCTGCAAGCCATTGAGACTAATGCGGGCACTAACCTTAGCCACTGATTTGGTATGGTATTTGGCTCTCTGACTACCGCGGGCTTGTTTATGTGCGCTCCCTCTAACCTCGAGCTTGGTCTGGCGCCTAACTTTCTGTGAGACTCGGATTTGGAGCCATGCGGGTACCTCCGTATACCTCGGGCTTGGCACGGTACCTAATCTTCTGTGAGCCTCGGCCCTGAGTGGAGCTTCGCTCCAGGTGTGATATGTTTTCTTATTATGTCTGTCTTTTTCTCTTTGTACAATAGACGATCAGCATCTTTTCCTTCTCTTGGTTGAATGCTCTCAACACTACCAATCAAGGCAACAAAATAGAAATTGCGTCCTCGTTATACCACACCCCAGCGCTAGTTTCATTGAGGAATAGTTTGTATGGCTTGTCTGGCAGCGCCTTAGTCAAAAAGTTATTGTGGGGGGTAGCTAACTGAATCACATCATTTAACGACAAAGTATGGCACCGAGTGGGTGCAGTTACGTAGAGGCTGCTTACGTTGGGGAACATCACATTACATTGGTACTATTACTTCTATAATTTAATCAATAGACGAAGGAACGATTAGATGCTTTGTGGGAATATGTAAGCATGCCTTAAATTATTATATCTATAATGTGATAATGCATTGCTGCAACATTAGCATGCGTTAATTAGTCTTCATCCAATTCCCCACTGTCTTCTGAGTCGCTAGCTCTTTCAACCGCCACGACCTTTCTTTCAGTCTTCCAATTGATTTCGATTTCCTCTTTCTTGTTCCTCTTCTCCCCGTCAAACAAAAGGTCAAATCTCAAATCGGCTGGGCCAAAGTGCACCAAAATTTCATAGTCAACCTCCAGGAATCTTCCCGTCTTTAAAAAGCCGAGACGGTGCTTATGCTGGAGCCTTACGCCTTCGGGCTGAAATCCCTGATTCTGGATAGCCGGCCCTAAGTTGCAGCTAATCGAGCACACCTTAGAAACTCCACCCTGTCCCATCGTATCAGGTCGATCTTTAAGTCCAATGAATTTTACAACCCTATGGTGTAGCCATTTGTCTCGGTCCTTGTAGCTGAGAGAGCGTGAAAACTTTTGCTTTGGAGGGTTTGCACTGTTCACAAACTCGTTTTTATCGATTAGCCAGTGGATCTTGCCGTGGACGTAGTATTGGCCATTTGGGTGTTTAATTCGTGCCGACTTTTGATGCAGCAACTTGTCGTATGGCTCGTCGTAGGTGATGCCGTATGAAGCGCGACTACAGCGTCCAGAGATAACGGATACTTTGAAGTATTCTTGCAACTGGTTGATTACAAGACCTCGACAGACGACAAGCTGACTATCTATCAATTAGCAATGGTATCAAGGGATCGGTCGGTGAATGTACGGGTCACTAGCAACGACTATATCCATGTTCTGGGCGTTTGGATAGAGTTTGCTTGATACGTAATGTTCGTGAATCCTCTGGTGAACATACGCCGAGGAACCGAGGCCACCTGAAAGCACTAGGTATTTCTGGTGCAGGAATTTCAACAACAAACCTTTGAGCAGATAATGATAAACGACTTAACTTACCACTCTCTCTCTCGGATGGTGCGCCTCAAGATATTTAATTTGCCTATCAATAAGCTTGAAAATCACATCGAGCTGTTCGTCGAATAAACCCTCAATTTCAGACCTGTTTCTGGATCAATTATTGCTTTGATCGTTTGTACGGTTTTCCTTACCGAGAGAATTTCATTTTGCTGCGTTCAACCGAGGCTTTGGGATCATCATAGCCCTGCCCCAACTCGGGAATTTCTATGGCGATGACATCCAGCAGTGCAATGCTTTGTTTCCCGACATCATGCTTAACCCCCTGGAAACGTTTGTTCATGAGATGCACAATACGGGCCACCTCTTCTAGCGTGAGCTTAAGATGGCTTAGGCGACTTCGAACGAGCGCTTGGAATCCTTCGTCAATTTTGACTGACCCGATGTTATCACCTATCGAAATTAACAGAATTGCCTCAATTAGTCTGAGATTGGAGCGTTAACCCTCGACACAGTGAAGCTGTTCAAGTTGCGGGATATCGTCTTCAAATGATTCAACCTTCAATATTGATACGTCCTGAGCAGTCATCACGGATTAGATCATAATAACCACATGAGATCATGCGTTGGGCCAACATACAGTTGTTCCACCTCCTGCATCGCATACCATCATAATGTCGCCTTGCTGCAGTTTGTCACCAGTGTAAGTGTATAATCTCAAGACATCGACACTTCCAAAAGCAAAATATTTACCTGGTATTTCTTGGACCAACTCTGCCCTCTCTTAGCATCATAAACCGCAGTATAAACAGCCGCAGCCTCAGGCTCGGTCAATCCTATCCTAGCAATATGTCCCTCTACTTTCCCAAAGCCGGCATCATTGATAGTTTCTTGATAATCTGAAACCACTGCTGCGCTCCATGTAGTCGGCACACTAAAAATATATTCCACAACGGTCGACGATAAGGAAACACCATACTCCTTTTCGAGATACCGGTTTGTCCAATCATACACCGCTCCCAAGAAGTCTGTAAACCACTTTTTGACTTCGCTCGTATCCGCCTCATCATCATCTGATTCATCCGATTCGTCATCAATGTCGCCCGATTCCGGTTTTCCAGACAGTAGACCAGGGTCCAGGAATAGTTTGAAATATTTCTCGATGTTTGTTCGTCTCTTCGGTCGTGAGGGCACGTCAAAGCCCCAAGACGTGTATTTGCTCTGGCCTGCTCTGTATGCCAACTGTGTAGGGACTTTGTGCTCGACTTTGTCCAATCTACCCGGCCAGGAATGGACGACGAGTGGTTCCCGGATTTCGCCCGATTCAACGAGTGAAAATGCGACACCTACACCGAAGGTTGTCAGATTAGTGATATTTTATTTTATCCAATGATGACCCTGGGCTGCCCACTGCTCACCGGTATGTGTGTAACCAAGGTCGATCCCGACAACAATATTTGGCCGTTCCATTTTCCCTTGGATTATTTTTCGCGTTTGGTTGATGTTGTGTGGTATTGTCCCTCAGGAGACTAATTCTACGAACATCTGGATCGAGATAGGATTTAAATATTTGCTTCTCCGTTGAGGCGTGAGAGCTAACAATACGCAGGATACACCATTTCTCTCTCCCAGACATAAACAAGGCGGCAAAAGCCTAGAATTCCACATTTTCGTCCACGTGCATACAGTACTCACCACACCTTTGATAGCAGCCAATTACCAGCTGGTAATCCCATCTTATTGGTTTATTGGACGCCTGGAAAAAAATAATTTTAATTGGCTCAAGCACAAAACTTTGAGCAGGCAGTGTGCCCGCTTTGTGTAAATGTATAAGCCGATATTTAGCACCATTCGGCGGTGTGTATGAAGTTGAGCTGGTATGTCGAACCCACCACATTCATCCTCACGAACACGCACGCCGCCGCTCTCAATGGCAACGATTGTTAGCAAACCGAACTCGAATAAGTTGACACCCTCGGGTACGGGCGAACAGAGGATTCGCTCTGGTCTATCGAACCCACCCGAGGATAAGAAAATCGTTAGCTATACAGCAAATCTCAGTCAGCTCATCCAACAGCACGTCACAAATTTCTACAACATGGATGAGTGCAAAATTTCTGACCCGATCCCATTCGGTTTCGTGCCCTTAACACCTAGGTGCGTGGAAGTTGCTTTTCGGAGATACATTGGAATCTACATCATCACCTTTATTCAACAGAGTATCGAGTGCGGTAAGCATGAGCTATACCCACATCTCATTTAATTTCACAGTCACTTTTTTCAATTCTAATAGTGAGGATAAATAGGCATGGAGGAAGAAGAAGTCCACGAACTACACCGCAACCTCTGCAAAGCATTGGAATCGTACCGAAGTAGAGCCGCGGACGATCGGAAAGCGGAGGCTCATTTACTCGCTCTTTTCGAATCCGGTCACACGCTGGCCGGGATGTTAGCATCGGGGCAAGTGTGGAAATTTGGATCCTGGGACACGTTGGTGGAGCCGAGCACGGAAGCATCGCAGATGCAGTTATTGGTTTTCCCTCCACTATTCAAGAATAACGAACGCGTGAAAAGAGGAGAGCAGGGAAACGGCGAGAAAAGGTCTACGAAGGAGTCTGTGGGTGCTTCTGAAGCTGAACCTATGGTAACTACAGGGTCAAAGGGTGGTTTGGTGAAGTCGATATTTCGGGCAGGACGGAAGATGAAGGAGAGTGTGAACTCGGGGAAAGATACGCACTCGACGACACGGTCATCCCATCGGACTACATTAGCTGCCTGTACGAATACTAATGTCGTATCTACTGCTGCTCATGAAGCAAATTCATCAGTGAGCCGTACCGATGAGGGACAGAGGAAAACACCGGATAATGGGGCAGAAAGGACACGTCATGATTACGGCGAAGAAGGAATATCACAAATAGAGATAGATATCTTGCAACATAAAGACTCAGCTGGTGAGCATAGCAGAGATACTTCAGCAACGAGGGTCCTGCATTACTGACGGGAGATAGATAACGACACGAGCATTGTGATTTTACTTCGCCTCGCTATTCGTTTGTTACTGGCTATATTGAAACGCTTGGAGAACAGGAGGGACACGAAGAGAGATGCTGAGCAGGGTAGTACGCGAAAGCTACCACGGGAGGAGGAAGATGAGGTTAAAGGAGACACGGTAGTTCATACAACATAACTGTAGACATAAATGCATGTGTGAATATATACCCTGGCATGTAGCTATGTCGAAATTTTTAATTGTCATTCGTCGATTAGATGAAAGCTAGAAGTGAAGTATCAAAATTTATATTAACAGTTCTAACTCGATGCAAACCTGTTCCGCCGTTCCTTCAATCGCCGCCTCATCTCAACTGCCATCCTTCTCTGTGCATCTCCAGAATACACAATCTCCGATGCCTTCTCCACCTCCTGCCTCTCCGTTTTCCTCCTCTTGAACTCTTCCACCATTGCCCTCCTCGACTGCTCTGTATACTTTCTAAAATCCTCCACAATCATAGCTTCCGATTGCTGCGGAAAAATATCTCCCTCGTTCTTCACCTCACCCTTTGCCCACCTCTCCAACCCCGCAACAATCTTCTCTCGACTACTGGTGGAATAAATCTCTGAATAATTGGGCGGCCCATCCGCACCATGGTCCCGACATTCCAGTCCTCGCAGCTGGTCGTTAATCGCAATTAACGCGCCATGCAAGCACCCCAACACCGTCTGATACGTCATCACCCGATTCTTATCGCGCAACGCCCACAACAACTGTCCCGTTTGTCCGTCCGCAGTTCTGTCTAACATCCCTTGAACTACAACGACGAACTCGCCTGTACGGGAGATTACTGCATCAATACGTTGTTTTTGCGTCTCGGAGAGCTGTGAATTAAGAGATCCTCGCCTATTGATAACTTCATTCCGTATTTCATTGATTGTCTCTATCAGTTGCTGCGAGAGGTGTTGTTCCTCCCTTGCGCTTCGGAGTCGGTTGGTGTAGGCTACGGATCTGATCAGAATGGATGTAGCAGCAGCAATAGCACCGAGAAATTCCATTGGAATCGTCGTCGACGAACTTGTTGGGAAAAATTGGATAACCGCGTGCCCAGGAGGGAGCTCAAGGTCTAACAATGGTATGCGATCGATGTGCAAGGTAGCTGGTATGTAGTATGTAGGCAAGGGCTTTCGAGATTTGATGGTAAATGAATTGTGTTTCTCCAATATCTGCAGCTATCGATGTACCAGTTTGTAAATTGAGGATATGGTAGTTTGGGGTGGGATGGCACACTTTCGATTTGGAAGGCCGGTAGAAACCCAAGAATGGAAGGCTGACTAGTGTCGAACTCTGTGCTCAATCATGCGCAGTTCTGCCTAACTTCCTCGCAATCGGCAGTGCGATGCGCACCAAATGTTTCACCTCACGTTTATACTTTCTGCTGCTAGATATCCAGCTGAACCAGAGCGCTCAACTACATTACACTAATTTTCGTGTAATGATGATGTGTTGTCTGCGCGCATGTGTGCTGATTTTCCTGAAGCGCCACCCTGCATGCTTGTGCATCGGCCCAGCCAACTGGAGTCAATCATGATGCGCATATTACACAAACTTATGTATCCTATCAATGCAAATAATGCTGAATTGGAACGATACTGAGAATCAGGAGATTTTGCTTACACCCTTATTTTCTTTTGTCGATTGCGGCTGAATACCCCGCCTCGGCGACCTCAGCCTAAACTCTATCGTCGTCTAACTTACCCCAAACTAGCCATACAAAACTTAAGATCAATACCTCCCACCTCGATTCCTAGCATAACCTTATTACTCTGTCAAGTATCCACTGGTACAGCTAATGACAGATTAAACTTCAGCTTTATGCAGGTTTATCTTTAGCTTTAGGTGTGTGGGTCTAAAACCGTGTAAGAGTTTCCGAATAGAATGCTCCACTGTGGTCTTAGTTCTGGACGTTTTTGTTTTTCGGGTGGGGTATATAGTTTTGTGCGTGTCACCTGCCTGCATTTTATTTTTACAGGAGTAGTACATCGAGCACAACTAGTGTCGCCTCAGACGAAAATAAACCATAGGTATCTGCCCATTTATTGAACGATGTATGTGTACAAAATAATTGCGTCAGTAGAGTAATCTGAACCGAAGAAGAAAATACAGATCAAGATGACTTACAGTAGAGATAATAAAAGCCAAAGAAAGAAAACATGTTCGAAAGAACGAAGGAACACAATCTAATCTATATTGATGATTGATCTAGTGATCTCCATTTCCGGGTGGTGCAGCTTGGTGACACCCGTATGATTACACCTTTACAACACCTGCCAACTGTTTTAGCTGTATACCGGTTCTTGGCAGTAAAAAAGTGCAGTTTATTGGGCTTCGCAGTTCAGTACAGTGCAGTTTGGCATTGGAAACGAAACCAGTAGAAAGCATCCCGGGCCACTCGGATAGGCGTCCACTCGGATGACTTCTGATTGGTCCAAAATTGGGTGGGCAGCAAGTGGTTTAGAAATGATGATGGAGAGGACTTCACAAGTTTTACACTTAGAGATAGTGAAATGGACATCTACAGATCGAATTCATTGCATTAAAATGACCCAACTCAAGCTCCTGGAAAGGTGCTATCTCTCTCCTTTGCTTTTTACTACTTGGACGTACCTGTATTCTCCATATTCTCCTCTGAGTTTCTTTGTCTCTGTACACCCTTCTGCTCCTCCATCTTGTACTCCTTCGCAGTCTCATTTTCCGGTCGAGGATTTTTAGCTTTCTCAGCATTCAAATACTCTCCAGTACAAAGCCGTGCTTTTGTCTTGACTTTTCTTTTGTCCACTTTGCGTTCCTTAATCATATTTAAAGCAGTTCGCGCTTTTTTGCTTTCTTCAATTGCAACTGCGTTTTCTGTACGCAACCGCTGTACTACCTTAAGACATGCAGTAATTGCTTCCATGATCAGAGAGATATTGAACTCAATAGCAGATGCAGGGTCATGTTGAAGTTTGCGCAGTTCAGTAAGAGCACTAGTAGAGAGATCCTCAATAGGCTTAGAAGGAACTTTCAGTGGTGACCAGGCACAAGGAGGATCTTGTGGAATGCGTCGCTTTGCTTGCTGGGATCAACCGGCCAAATACAGGGATTTTTGAAGGAGCGTGCAGCAATATTGCCATCCGGATGGTTTTCAATATGACGCCAAACTTTGTTGCGAGCAGGAATTAGAAAGTCCATAAAGTTGTGCTTTCCAATACCGGTTCTACCATGATGTGAAAACTCATCTACTTGTTGACCATAATAGTGAGAGTATGGTGAATAGCATCCAACATCAAGAGGTTGTAGCAAATGCGTTGAGTGTGATGGTAGTAAAAGAACTACAATTTTGTAGTTCCAACACCAATCGCAGACATCAAGAGATTCATGTGCTTCTCAACCGTCTACCACAAGTAATCTCCAACTACCTTGTACTCTTTCTCATGTATGTGGTTCAAAATACTCTTTTAGCCAACTCCAGTACAAATCCTTATCAATCCATCCATTGTTTGAGTAATCATATGCAAATCCAGGTTCTGTTGACCAGCTATAGTTGTGTGATTTTCCTTTGTAAATGACAAGTGGCATATCAAAAACCCAGCCATCAGCAACTATACATTCAAGAAGTGTAACATTTTCTCACTGACCATTTTGAGTTGTTTCGGTATTGTGCGGAGCTTCTCAACAAATCACGACTTGACAAGTTGCAGCGTCTCCCATTTGAAATCGTTTTTCATCAAGATTGTATAAACACTCTGCACATATAGAAAATTCTTCCTGTGCCCAATATAGTTTCATAAAAAAATCATTAAAGAATTCAAGAGATTGATTGGCAATTGCGTGTGTATGATTGAGCCATCTGCTGTAGATGATAGTATAGTGTCACAATTGTACTGAGGGCGAATCGATGGCATCAGGATAACCAAAAGCACATTGCCGAGCTCTCTGAGGTTTGCGAGCTCAGCAAGCAAATTATTGAATTTAGATTTCAGAAACTCTGGACAGGATGTACGCCTGAGCACCCTCCTTGTCAAGGGTTCATAATGAGTTCATAAAGCATTCAGAAGAGTGGGCTGCTCGGTGCTAACTTCAGCACGAGTTCATGAAGCATTCATGAATGCTTCACAAATGTCAGAAACATCAGAAACATCAGCAAGCCAAGCGGAAATTTCTCATTTTACCTCTTATTTGACTTGGTGTAGCCGTTGTTTGACCCAGTTCAGGTCACAATTGCAATTTCCGAACCAAAGTATGATTGTATACGAGTTCTTATTTAACTAAAATCTAACCTCTGATACTAATAACAAGCTGTTTCTATTCTCGCTACCACACCATCCAACTATCTGACAAAAGAAATTGTTTGATTGAACAAGTAATATGTGTACCAGATGATGGTAATCGCTCTACTGGCCGCACGGGTAGGGAAAAGCAGGAGCAGGAGCAGGAGCAGGAGCAGAAGCAGGCACAGGAGCAGGCGCAGGAGCAGAGATGTAGAGCAGCCAGTTGAGAGCCAATAATCGATGTACCCCAGCATGATTGCACTGTCTTAATGTACTCGGCAAGACGAATCGATTCAGCATACCCACAAGTCAATCAGAGTTGAGCTGCACAACTTCGAAGGGGGTCAGCACGAGAGAAGGAGGAGGTGGCAAAGGCCGAGAAGGAGGAGTAGTAGAGCAACCAGTCGAGAGTCAATCATGAACCTACCACAGCGTGCGTACAATGTCTTGATGTACTCGGCGAGACGAATCGACTGAGCATACCCATGAGTGAATCAGAGTTGATCTGCAAAAGTTCCAAGGGGGTCAGCACTGGAGGAGAAGGAGGTGGTGGCGAAGGCAGAGAAGGAGGAAAAGTAGAGCAGCCAGTTGAGAGTCAATCATGGACATATCACAGTGTGCTTGCACCGATATAATATACTCGGCGAGACGAATCGATTGAGTATATCCACGAGTCAATCGAAGTTGATCTGCAAACGTTCGCAAGCGGTCAGTACAGGCGGAGCAGGAGGAGGCGCATGTAGAGGAGGAGATGTAGAGCAGCCAGTCGAGAGTCAATGATGGACATACCCCAGCGTGCTCGACACGTTATGATGTAGTCTGCAAGACGAATCGATTGAGAATTCCCAGAGGTGAATCAGAGTTGATTTGAAAATGTTCGAATGATATCAGTACTGAAGTAGGAGGTGAAGAAGGTGAAGTAGAGCAACCAGTCGAGAGTCAATAATCCATATACCCCAGTGTGCTCGCAGCATCTTTGTCAAGATTTCAAAGCTGGAAGTTCTAGGGGTTATAAAAACGAAACGAAGATTCGGAATTGCAAGTATTGCAAACAAGACAAGAGACTCGAAATCCGGAATCACAGAAGTGAACAGAGGTTGGTGTCAAAGCTTATTGATTGTTTTGTGGACTAGAGAACAAGTGAAGAACAGACCTATCCTCCGCAAATACACTGGCCTTATATACAGCTAACTCGACTGTCGTCACCTTTGCTTACTCGTTCGAAAATACATCCTAATCTCAGCCAACTATGTACACAACCCACTCGATACCCCATCAACGTCACACCCATTACACCATATTTACAACTCAACCAACGAAATCTGATTCCTTCCAACAAAACCTGATTCCCTCCAACAACACCTGATTCCCTCCAACAAAACCTGATTCACTTTGTATTCTTCATTGCTTCATCATCAATCCAAACTCCTTCCCCGATCCTCACTTGACACAACCATGACAGTCTTGATGTACTCGGCGAGATGAAGCGATTGAGCATATCCACTTGTCATTCGGAGTTGAACTGCAAAAGTTCGAAGGGAGTCAGCACTGGATGAGGAGGAGGAGGAGGAGGTGAAGGTGGAGATGGAGGAGAGGTAGAGCAGCCAGCCATGAGTCAATCATGGACATACCCTAGCATGCTTGCTCCGTCTTAATGTACTTGGCAAGACGAATCG
Source organism: Wilcoxina mikolae CBS 423.85 (assembly GCA_014904905.1). NCBI lineage: Eukaryota > Fungi > Ascomycota > Pezizomycetes > Pezizales > Pyronemataceae > Wilcoxina > Wilcoxina mikolae. Next base: position 332,458 of record MU122155.1, on the reverse strand, counting down.
ATTGAGCATACATACGAGTCAATCGGAGTTGATCTGTAAATGTTTGAAAGGGATTGGAACTGGAGGAGGAAGAGGAGGAGATGGAGATGTAGAGCAGCCAGCCGAGAGCCAATAATCGATGTACTCCAGCGTGTTTGCACCGTCTTGATGTACTTGGCAAGACGAAGCAATTCAGCATACTGACGAGTCAATCTGAGTTAATCTGCAAATGTTCAAAGGGGTTCAGCACTTGAGGAGGAGGTGAAGGTAAAGACGGAGATGGAAGAGAGGTAGAGCAGCCAGTTGAGAGTCAATAATAGACATACCCCAGCATGCCTTCACCGGCTTGATGTTCTCGACGAGACCAATCGAAGAAGCATACACACAAGTCATTCGGAGTTCATCTGCAAATGTTTGAAGGGAGTCAGTGCTGGAGGTGGAGGAATAACACATCGCTTGGTGTAGTGAGTGAATTACTTTGGTACAGCATATAAAATATGGTTAGCAAATAATGATGGTAAGGTGTGATGGTGATGGTAACAACAGTACAAATACAGGGTAGAGCGAGTAATATAAGGCTGCAGGGGTATGAGTGGTTATCAGGACGTTGGTTATAGTGATGGTGATGGTGATGGTGAGAACGGTGGAAATACAGGGTGAAGCGAGTAAGATAAGACTTCAGGGGTATGAATGGTTATCAGGGTGATGGTGATGGTGATGGTGATGGTGATGGTTATGGTGACAACGGTGCAAATACAGGGTGGAGCGAGTAAGATAAATCTTCAGGGGTATGAATGGTTGTCAGGGCGATGGTGATGGTGAATCAAGGCTTCCGAGGTTTGAGAAATATCTCTATGTGCGAAGTTGGCAGGGACGAATTGTACTCAGCCTGGGATGAAAACTTGAATATGAGTTATTCACACCGAGTGGATATTGCCATCATCAGAGAGAGTTGACTGATGACCAAGGTCAATCACTCATCTCAGCAACGTTAACAAGTATTCTAGAATTATATTTGAGTAAAAACAGTACCTGCCGATTTCAGAAACCTCGGAAACCTGGCAGAAACCTTGGAAACCTCAAAAAGCAAATAGTGTTTTTGCTGATGGGTAGAATGATGATCAGTGAACAATACAGAAGTTATGCATTACAAGAATGAAATCAGGATACGAGTGGAAGAAAACAGTTTTTGAAAGAAAGAAAACAGATTTCAAATGCAAGGAAACAGGTTTCATGGGGAAAGTAGAAATTGTGCAAAGATGGTGAACAATAATAGCACCAGTTCGGATGCATTATGGAACGAGTGGATCATAGATGCAATTGCTGAATATAATCCAGGCATTTGGTGGAGGGTAAGTTTCTTTCTTCACTTGTTCTCTCATCTATAAAACAATCAATTAGCTTCGACTTTCACTTCTTTCACATCTGGTGATTATAGATAGAGTCTCTCACGTATAGTCCTTGTTCTTTTAGCTACAGGTTATTCAGGCTTTTTAGACCTCAGGCTTTTGTTTTTGATAACCCTTAGAACCCTGAGCCGTGAACCCTTGACAAAAGAATGAGTCAAAAAATTGATTTTACTGGTAAATATTCATTATCTGTTCCGCTATCTTCACTGAAGCGGTTGTTACTTTTGTCACAATCCTTGCAACCCCCAGTGTTTGGTGTTTAAATATGTTGGAAACTTCAAAAGAAGATTAATAGGACAACGTTCATGGAAACACATTTGTATACTCTGCATCTGAAAGTTACGATCAGAAGGGTCCAATCTTTTTGAGTAAATACCAGAGTACGATAGCAATAAACCTCAACAAATCTGAATCACTTTGGCAAGGAGGCAGCGGTCAATGCTATGATACTGGCCGATGAGGTCGCACCCAAGAGAGCGGCCGAGTGATTGGTGAGAGCCAAAGAAGGAAAAGCTGGATCAGATACCTGGATGTGGTGGACAGAAGGATCTCGAACGGACGATGGGAAAGCAGGAGCCGCAGCTGTATGTGCACACGGAGATGGCTGGAAAGTCTTCTGCAGCTACCTGGAAAAGGGAAGAATGGAGGTGTTCGACGCTGAGCTATGGGCAATCGGAATTGTGATTCCAAAGTCCGTCACAAGAGCAGAGTCACTGCAGACGCTCGGAGCCACAACATTGGCAGTTTTCAGTGATTCGCAGGCAGACATCAGACGGACGGCTTAATTGGACTCAGGGCTAGGGCAGCAGTTAGTGAGAGCGATCAACGAGTATGCCAGGGCCCTCTGCGGCCACGGCATCGAAGTCGTGATCCACTGGGCTGCTGGACACTCAGCAATCTCCGGAAATGAAGAGGCCGACTGTCAGGCGAACAAGGCACGAGATGGCCGAGGGTACAAAGTTCGTAAGCGAATATACACGTGATCTGCGAATAGAGCTAGACGGATCTCCGAGGGATGTTTGACGGCGAAGACACAGTGGGAAGCCGACAAATGCAGCAAGCACTTTCGCTACAGACTGCAGTGTAATGCCGGAAGTAAGAGACCCATCCCCATGACAGGCATGAAGACTTTGGCAACCAGGTTCTACCGACTAAAGTCCGGGCATGCACCTATGGGAGTATACCTGAAACGCTTTGGATACCGAGAAGACGACAAGTGCTTGTAGTGTGGAGGGATGACAACTCTGATGCGGGAGTACCTCTTTCGCAACTGCAGATGGTGGAAAGTTCAGCAGACAGTACTCTGGAAAGCGGTGGGGAAGGCAATGGGCTGGAAAGTGGGCAGGTGCCGGCATGTACAGGTCTCTGAGCTGTTCTGCATGGAAACATGTGCTCAATCGGTTATGGACTTCCTGTGGGCAATTGATGTAGGGAAGTTTCCGTCCAAGCTAGTGGAGGAGTGAGATTTTTCAGGGGACTTTGGATCGGTGGTCTTTTCTTTGATTCTTCTCTTTTCTTATCGATCGGTGGTCTTTCTTTTTGGTTCTTCTCTTTTCTTATGCTCCCATCAATCTTTTAATTTTTTCTTCCTATTAGAGGAGAAGATAGGTAGCAGTTGGGGAACTTCGCCATCTAGCCAGCTTGCCTGGAAGCGTTGGGGATTAGGGGTCTGTCATACTCTAAATACAGTGAATACAGTATGATTAAAACAAACAAAAACCCAAATCAATTACTTCGATCTAGCCGGTCGAATTACAGATCTTTTACACACAAACCTTTGAACCCCTTTGATAGCATCAACACTAACCTCTCAGAAACCGAGGAATCATTGGAAGAATACTTCTTGAACGAATCACAAGTCCTGCCCCCTTGGAACAGTTACTGGACCGAAGCTGCAAGAAATGGAGGAGGACTGTGTTAGGGGTTTTCCCTTAGCAGGTGCACGAGGTACGAAGGATTTCCATGGTAATATGGGTTCGGCCACCTATCGTTATCGTTAATCGATATTACACCCACAGCTATCCCATCCTTTGCGCGATGAAGTCCTATGAGACAAACAAATCTATCCAATACCGAGCCCTGGCAAAGCGGAATGATTAACTCCCGCATGTGCAGTGCACCTTCTCGATCGAACAGCGATAGTCACGACACTTAGCTGGTGGATGCATCAGTTCGGAACACTTAGGGTAGTAAGCTACTATATGCCTAGGCCCCCGATAGTTACACACGACATGAGTTGCTGAAGCATGATCACGCCATTGCGGGGACTCTCAGGTCAGCCGTGTATGATTGTTTCGACCAGAACTGCTTTACCTTATCAGCAATATGGGACAGACGGCTAGAGCGGGGTACACCTCTACACACTCCGACAGGCACACATCAGAGCTCGAGAAGCGAGACTTTACTATGGAGATAACTATACGGTCTAGGGACTCCATATGTTAACTGCACTCCGGTAGTTAAATCTACCTGTTGAGAGCTTGTGTGTGGGTCCAGTTCCCAAGTAACGGCAGATTGCAGGTGGTCTGTTCCGACATAAGTTGCAGCTCTGCAATGGGAGTAAAAGCCAGCGAGGTGGGAGGTGCAATACCTGACATAGCAGTGGCTGGTCACCGACACAAGTCTATGATTGCAAACATATCCCTGCAAGCCACTATCTGATTTAACATTGAGTTGAGAGATTTAAGAGAAAGTGATGGTTCGATGAACGTGTCAGCGGTCATTGCTGAAAACCTGTTTTCTGCGTAAGTACACAGATCAGAAGAAAACCAAACGGACTTAGTTGTTACGTGGCAAAACCTGGCGGCATAAGGATAACCTACAGGGATGCCTCGTACTTTAGAAAGTGCCGAACTTCAAATGGAAAAGTAGCACAACCTACTGAGATCGAGTAGTCAGCCTAACGATCGGAGGCCGTAGGTACATTAGTACAAACGCCAAAGTCATAGAAAGTATACGAGTAACTTGCTCTATAAAAGAACCGCCTTTACACCCGCAAAGTAAAACGGCAAACTCTAGCAGCAATCCACAGTCAGAACACAGCAGCGGACAAGACACTAAAATATTATTGTTGTTTTTTACTTCAAGAATATTTATTTTACAATATACTTTTTGAATTTTCGAGACCTTGATTCTATTGTTCTTTATGCTCATGCCCTTTACGAACAAGCCATTACTCTCTACGATTATAGTATTGCGAGTATCCTCATTTAAACATACGATATCGAGTACGAATATTTTCACTGGTTCTATACCATGGAACTCACCTCCGAATATTACAACCTAACGGTTGAAGACTACGAAGTCAGTTCCGCCCACGACGACTCCGAAGATTCCCTTCAAGATACATACGACTTCTGAGGAGTAGGCGACCATACTTTATTGATAAGTATCCCCGTAACAGTATAATATTTTGGACATGTCCAAAAATTGTTTATGACTGCAAATTGCATCATTTACAATAACAGAGCCAGTTGTGTAATAAGATTTTTGAATCGCCAAGAAGGACCTTTGGTAGGGCATTTTTGCCCAGAACACTGTACGCAAGGCTGCAACCAAAGCGGTATCACCTGCAGTCTTCTTTTAAGAATACAGTCTTGGTCAACCAAACAGTCTACAGGACCATACACATTCCCCTCTCGACAACTTCATAATGGCGAGTCACAGACTCCGACTAACCTTCCGAGTGGGCCAGTTGGCACCAGCGTTGTCTGGAGTCTTCAAATCGAAACAGCCCTCGAAGCCCTTACCAGGATAGGCGAAGAAACTGCAAGAACAGTACGAGCAATCGAGGAGGTAGTACTTGGACTGCAGACCACAGTTGCAGGAAGGCCACGATACGGAAATGACCGACACGGTGTAAGCCCATATTGGTCTTCTTGACCAGGAAATGCAATGCCTAGTCGAGGTATGCAACGGTGAGAAGGAAGCAATTGAGGAGGAATTCAAAGATGTTCGGCTCGGTTGTCAACTCTTCAGTCAACAGGTGGAAACAGACAAGGTGCTAGGACAGCGAGTCCTAGAAGGACACGAAGAGCAAATTCAGATACTGAACGCAGTACTGAGGGCGACGAGAACCGGAATGAGTGGACTCACACAGCAGAATGATTGGTTGGTTACGGAGGCCACAGAAGAATTCAACATTTTACGGGAACGAATTGAATGGTGTCAAGGACAGATCAGAACACTAACGTCAAGAGTGTTAGCATGGTCAGCATTATTCAAAATCTACCAGGACAAAGTAAATGGATTGGAGAAGGCGCTTAAGGAGCAAGTGCCTTCATGAACGGATTTTGAAATTTTGGAGGCAGAATTCAACAAATTGCAGAAAGATCAAACAGGGCTTACATCGGCGTTCGAGAAGGAAAAGATTTCTGGTTCCACACCGGTCCATCCGGACCGGAGGCAACAGAGTGCACACTGTCAACAGCAGACTGAAGCACGCCAAAGGGACATGTCACCCATTAGCGGCACCGATGGGGTGGAAATTCTTGGCATACAGGGAGGTTCGGGAACGGACATTGGTTTGGAAGATGTACCACCACCCGAAACTGCGGCGGCACCTGGTGGATCAGGAAATACACCACCACCAGAAGGAATGTGCGGGGACCCCCCACCACCTCCACCACCTGGATCTTCTCACGCGAGCAGACATGGATCACAGCGGTGAGGACGTAGCAATACTCGGGCAGTCGAAAGGCACAGGGATTCAAGGCTTAAGCTGTCAGATCTAGCAATGTTCAAAGGAAAAGCATCCGATGACTTTGATATGTGGTGGATGAGCATGGAAGCATTCATTGGCGACCAACCACACTGGTTTACTCGTCCAGGCCTCAAGATTCGGTACGTACGTGGACGGTTAGAGGATGTAAGGGTGTACGTCCGTGTACGGCCTTGTATAAGAGTATTAGGGTAGATACGGTTGCAAACGAGGATTCGAGAATGAGGTAGATTCAATAGGTAAGGTTATCGATGGCGTGCAAGAGCACTCGCACGAGCTGACTATATACTGGGCGGGATGGTCGGTTACCCTGCCATAGGCCGCCATTACATCATCCCCCTCTTTATCTGCAGACCTCCTGGGCTGCATACCAGTACATGAAGAGAAGCAACAAATCCAAGCTCGTACGCCCTCATACGGCCTCGTAAATCCAGCAACCGATCGGTACCACTCGACAGTGACCTTTCGGTGGATCCGGCGCACGGGGAAAGTCCACCTCCAGTGGTAGGTGGTAAAACCCTTGCCGTCGCCATTTGTACCGGGCCGAGATCCAATAAGAAGAGAAGAGAAGGAGAAAGCAAGAAGGAAACGTCCAATTGACCCCTGTAACCTCCATATCTCCATATCTCCATATCTCCATATCCAAGCCATCGGTATACCGTAGCTTTCATTGTGCTGGCCCGGAGGTGTGAATCGGCGTCGCATCCGAAGTCATTGACCGATTCGAAGGTCTCGTCACGTATCAATCGTATGTGATTCGCCGATTATCTAACTCGTGAGCATCCAAGAGAAGATTGAACTTACAATGTAATCAATCAAGTGTGCTAAGCTCACGCAAAGCTTGTGCCCTCGGTAGTCTTTCTCCATAAGTGCACTTCCGTACTCGTATAATCGTTCTCCGTAAGTGCACTTCGTCTGTGCAATGCTGATGCTCGTAGGTGCACTTCGGAGCTTCCGCTCAGTTGGGATGAAGATAATCGTCAAGTGCGCTTCAGAGCTTCCGCTCAGATCGTAGGACGGTAATCGTCAAGTGCGCTTGAGAGCTTTCGATTCAGGTGCACTTCCGTGCAAGCGATAAGGTGCACTTCTGTACAGATTGATAAGGTACACTTCCGTGCAAACGATGATCATGATCGCGTCCGCTTGAAATCCGATTCGTAGGTATGGTCATCCCATCAACCGTCATCGATTTTGCTTCGTCCTTCGACATTCGGTTCCCCTCCTACTGTTGCCCTTCGACCATGCCCTTCGACCTTGGACTCTCCTTCGCAGACATCACCACCTGTCCATCAGCCCGGGTGGAGATGAATGCCGGTTCGGGTGG
>MU122155.1:287900-324716 GCA_014904905.1 Wilcoxina mikolae CBS 423.85 | reverse complement strand
TCGATGATAGGTAACGCGTCGAAAAGGGGTAATTCACAAATCCCGTGAGCGAAACGTATCTAATTACCAAAGATCAATAACAGTGTAAGGGCGTACGTCCGTGTACGGCCTTGTATAAGACTATTAGGGTAAATACGGTTGCAAACGAGGATTCGAAAATGAGGTAGATTCAATAGGTAAGGTTATCGATGGCGTGCAAGAGCACTCGCACGAGCTGACTATATACTGGGCGGGATGGTCTGTTACCCTGCCATAGGCCGCCATTACAGAGGACCATGCTCTAGCTTGGCATATGCAATGGGAGGTAAAAGCCCAGGCCGGAAAACACATGCGGAGTTGGTCAATATACAGATCCGCAATCAATGCCCGTTTCCACAACAAACACCAACAGGAACAGGCCTACAATACCATTATGGAGCTCAAATATAGCGGCAATGTTCACAACATGATCACAGAGTTTGTCACCCTGAATGTCAAAGCCAAGATTGTGGGAGTAGCTTACTGGACTATGCTTATGAGCAAGCTGCCACCACAAGTCTTCAAACAGCTTAGTCTTATCAACCCGGCAGATAAGACTGATGACAAGCTCCGAGAGATTATTATCAATGCCGGACAGAATGTTGAAGTCTCGCAAGCGACAGAAAGGAACTTTGGGTTTATGGGGAAATCACGAAGCACCGATAGTATGTCCGACCAAATCAACACGGACCGAGGAAAGATCCAGAAGTCCAGGCGTCTAGGCTCAGGATTCCGAAGACAACGACAATGTTTTGAGGAAGAATGTACGCAACGATGAACAGACACTCAAGGATCGTCTGAACATAACCCTTTTGTAAAATCCAAGGGTACAACGTTTCGCCAGTTGACAGAAGGAATCGACAACAGAGAACTTGCACGACGGAGAGGAGCAAAAGAATGTCAACGCCGCGTGTGGCTCGCCGATAGAAAGGGGAACCACAACACTATGCAATGCATTCGGGACATCAAATTGTCAAAAGGAACCGCCGATTTCGGCCACCTGAAAACATATCAGAAGATGAAGGTCGGGGCATACGACCAGTTTGATGTTGAAGGAGAAGATTATGTTGTTGGAAATGCGGAAGAAGTTGAAGAAACTTCAAACGGAGAAATACCATCCGGTTTGGAATCCGTCAATAACAAAGGAGGGGAGGAATCTGATGCGGCTGATAATTGATGGGAGCAACAGGAAAGCTCGGATTAATGGTAAGTATCGAGATGGAGTGAAGGATACGTTCATTAGGCCGGAGAAAGCCTTTAATATTTTAGTTCCGGTCGTCACCCTGAGGATTCCGGTAGGGATGAAACTGCTGGCCAGTAGTGACGCAACAAAACAACTACAATTACAACAATTACAACCATGACACCATACGATACAAACCACCACGGAGGCATCAATTTCTTCGACTTAGCAGGAGTACCTTGTTCACTCGCAGGACCAGAACCTCTCCACATCTTCACCAGCATCGACAAAATTTTGTTCGGACCAGAAGAACCGCTTGAATCGTTCTTCTGGGATCAACCAAGTGCACCGTCCCCTTGGAACACATACTGGAACCAAGCTGCAGCTAACGGCGGCGGCTTGGTGATTGATGACCCAGTATTAGGTTCTTTTTGGACAAAGTATAAAGGCATGCACGTTGGTTGCGCGGAATGGTATACTTGTTACTGTGAACACAACTGTGGAGGTACACATACAACCATCGGTCGGGCATTTGACGCTTTCCCTACTATCTACGAAGTCGAGGAACATTATCAAGAAGACATCCTCCCAGACAAAGAACCTGTGTTATTCAGAGAACTTCTCAACGAAGAACCAAACTACGAGTGGTAGAACGTCAAGACCCTCAAGACCCGTTGCGGCCGAGCCATTGTCGAAAGGATGGCCACCAAACGAAAACACTCCCCCTCCGAAGAGGTATTACGAATGAAGAAACAAAATACCTCCGACGATTTTGTTTACTATGAAACCAACAATGTATACAAGATTCCTAAAACCAGGATCGGAGAACGACCCGTATACCGGTTCTTTGTGGACCACACGGACAGCGATGGGAAGATACAGCAGTTTACGGTCCGAGCCATGATTGATTTGGGATTGACATCTTTCATCATATCACCGCAATGTGCTAAGGTGTTTAAGATACCGGTTGTTAGAAGAACAAGGAACATCAACATAAAAGATTTTAGCGGTAAGTCAGTTGGTTTAACAAATGTTTATACTATACCCCTTGGTTTAGCTTTTGGGAATCATCGCACTCTCAAAACTTTCGATGTAGTGCCGATGCTCAAATACCTGTGTGGTATCTGAAACAACACAAGGCACAGGGCACTACATACGGATGTTTACATTTTACGGAATGTGAGCAGAAATGTTATAATCATGGGCATCTCCACAAGAATCGGGAGATTACCTATGATGAGCGTGTAGCTACACAGAAGGACGCAATCAATATCGGCGCCTTATGCTTCGCAGCAACAAGCATATTGGCAGAAAAACTACCAGAACAATACCATAAGTGGATGTTGTTGTTTGACCCTCACGAAGCTAAAAAGCTACCTCTTCATGGCCCACACGATCACGAAATTCACTTGAAAGTACGTGATGATCAAGTGCAATTGGGACCTATATACCAGCTCTCCCGAGAAGAAGAAAGGTTGCTCAAAGAATACATCGACAAAATTATAAGAGAAGGAAAAATACAACCATCCAAGGGACAGGCAGGAGCCACAATCCTGTTTGTACTCAAACCGAATGGACGAGGCCTGCATCTTTGTGTTGATTATCGAAGACTTAACGACTTGACAATCGAAGACAAGACGGCACTATCATTAATGGATAAATTTCAAAGTCGAATAAAGGGAGCAACCAGGGTAACAAAGTTGGATATGAAATCTGGACATCATCTGATTCGAATGGCCAAAGGACACGAATAGAAAACGGCTTTTAGAACTAAATTCGGATAATAAGAGTATACATTCATGCCGTTCGGACTTACCAATGCACCAGCCACGTTTCAACGTTGGATCAACGGTATCCTCCAACCTTTCTTAGGAGGACAAAATGGCATCACGGTTGTCTAAATAGTGCACATCCTTATCACCACAAAGGGAACTTGCGAAGAACATCATGAATATGTAGGCAAGGTACTCCAGGTCCTACAAGACAACAACCTTGTGGTGCAAATCGATAAGTGTGAGTTCGACAAACAGGAAGTCAAATTTCTCGGTTTTCTGGTCAGTGGCGAAGGACTCAAAATGGCACCCAGTCGAAGTGAGGCCATTACAAAATGGCCAATGCCCAAAACCCAAAAAGAAGTCCAGATTATTATGGGTTTATGGAACTTCTACCGATGATGTATCAAGGGATTCGCTGGTAGTGTCGTGCCAGTTACAGATACGCTCAAGGGTGACGGAAAGAATTTTAAGTTCAGAGAAGCAGCACAGGCTACTTATTACAAGATATGAATCTTGTTTGCGGCAGAAAACACACCAATACTTCGACATTAGGATGACGACAGACTAGCCATAGTCGAAATAGATGCGTCGGACTTCGCGATGGGAGCGGTCTTATCACAGAAGTTTGATGAAGGTAAAATACACCCGGCCGCATTTATATCGAAGAGGTTTTTCACCAGCCGAGCTTAATTATCAAATATACGACAAGGAAATGCTCGCCATTGTATATTCATTCAAAACATGGAGATGTTATCTGCAAGGAGTAACACATACAACAACAGTTTGTTCCGATCACATGAACCTCCAATACTTCCAAGAAACCCAACAGCTCAATTGAAGACAGGATCGATGGTCGGAAGTATTGCAAGAATACTATTTTAAGATTGTTTATCGGAAGGAAATAGCTAACGGAAAAGCTGATGCGTTATCAAGGCAACTGGAGTTCACCCTAAGAGAGGGGGGTACAACTTCAGCTACCTTGTTAGGACCAGAACATTAGTAAGAAGTTGGAGTGATGGATTTGCATGATGATGATTGGGAAGAAATCTCTTTGGCAGGAATTTCGGTAAATCAATTGGTTGGATCAGTTAAGGAAAAGTTTCAAAAGGAAATTGGTCAGGATGAGGAGTATCATAATATACTACGGAAGGTACAGGAGAAGGATCAGAATGTTGACGGAAGGTTTGGTATTGATGAAGACGCAATATTGTATTGGAAAGGAAGGTTATATGTGCCTGAGGGATTTCGGAAGGAGGTCCTGCACCAAGAATACGACTCTCGCATCACTGGACATTTCGGTCGCGAACTCACCTTGGAACCCATAACGAGGAATTTTTATTGGGCTAAGCACGAGAACGACGTATGACAGTACTGCAACAAGTGCGACTCGTGCCAACAAATCAAGGCACCACGACACGCCAAACACGGTTTACTTCATCCGCTCGAATTGCCATCGTCCCCATGGACTAACATTTCACTCAACATTATTACCGATTTACCGGAGTCCAATGGAAACAAAAACATCATGGTGGCAGTCGACAGGTTCACCAAAGTGGCACACTTTATTCCTGCGGACAAACGGGAGTCGTATACGGTCACGAAGTTATTTCTCAAAAACGTGTGGAAGTACCACAGTATGCCACTCGACATAGTGTCTGATCACGACACAGTATTTATGGGACATTTCCTCGCCGACCTATATCACTTCCTGGGTATCAAACGTTCCATGTCAATGGCTTTTCACCCAAAGACTGACGGTCAGACCGAACGAATCAACCAGACCATTGAACACTTCTTGCGTACCTACTGCAACTACGAACAATCTAACTGGAGCAAAATGTTACCTATGGCAGAATATGCATATAACAATTCAAAACATGCGGCTACCAAGATCACACCTTTTTATGCCAATTATGGCTACAAAGCCCACACGAATTGGCCAACAGAAGTACAGTTTCGCAATTCTGGCACAGAGTTGTACGCGCACTATATGGTTGAGGTTTACAAGTGGTTGGAAGAACAGCTCAAGGTTACGAAGAGTCGAATGAGCAAGTATTACGATCGCAAGCGGCGCACACCTCCTCAATATAAGGTCGGAGATTTGGTTATGCTCGACGGAAGAAATATACGGACCAACAGACAGTGCCGGAATCTCGATGACAAGCTGTACGGACCTTTTAAGATATTCAAAGTTGGTGGCAACAAACGATGGTGCAGACTCAAATTATCAACGACGTGGAAACTCCACTGAGCTTTTCATGTGGCTCTTCTTGAACCATATCGGGGTGACGCCTCAGAGAGGGAGGTACAGCCAATCGAAGCCGACGATGGTGGCTGGATACCAGAGTCAATTGTCGCCAGTGGACCCACAGATGACGATCATTGAAAGCATGTTTTCTTAGTTAAATGGACCGGATATTCACATGACGAAAATACCTGGGAATCGTTCGAACATCAAAACGACATCGCACCCGAACATATCACCAAGTATTACGAAAAGAACCCTGCCATAGTAAAAGATAAACGGTGGAAGACAACACCAAACACAAAGGTACAAATGAGACGGAAGTTATGAATTTTATTTGTTAAACTCATACCACCCTGAGATAGGCGGAGGTCATTATTATGTTAAAAGAATTTGTAATTTTTTATTTTTTATTTTTGATATCCACAGTTATGATTTATTATAATACGCTGTCTGAGTGGTATCTATTGTTTGCATACTTTTTATGATGGAGATTCTGTTGAGGTCACCAGAGCTAGAGAGGGAGGTACTGTTAGGGGTTTTCCTATAGCAGGTGCACGAGGTACGAAGGATATCCATGGTAATCTGCATTAGGCCACCTGTTGTTATGGTTGGTCGATGTTACACCAGCAGCTATCCCATCCTTTGAGCGAAGAAGTTCTACGAGACATACAAGTCTATCCAATACTGAGCCCTCGCAAAGCGGAATGATTAACCCACACGTGGGAAGTGCACCTTCTTGATCGAACAGAGATAGTCACGACACTTAGCTGGCGGATGCATCAGTTCGGAACACTTAGGATGGTATGCTACTATATGCCTAGGCCCCCGATAGTTACGTACGACATGAGTTGCTGAAGCATGATCATGCTATTGCTGGGACACTCAGATCAGCCGTGCATGATTGTTTCGACCAGAACCGCTTTACCTTATCAGCAATATGGGACAGCCGGTATGGGGGAAATATCTGTTTCTCACCACCACCGCAACTCAGTTTGACAGGGGGAGCTGGCAGGGTAGGAGAACGTACAGAGATACAGGGATGACGGAGATGGACTGAGCGACGGGAAGTATATATATTTGGGAGACTCCGGGGTAGATAGCCATCATCCAGCCATCCAGACAGAAAAATACAAACTCTATTTCTCTCAACTCTTGGTCTCGTTCACACCTTCTGAAGACTTCGTAAATCCATACAATTTGCATGGTTCCTTACGGCCGGGTAGCCTTTTATATTCTCTCACCCTCTTCCTATGCTCCATGAGCCAGAACCGCTCTATCTCACGAATTCTCTTTGGATGGTGTGAGAGGTGTGGTGGAGTGTTGACGGTAGGCCCTCTGCCTTCCAGCCGCAACGTTTCACCACGAATGGAGCCCAAACGCGGATTCTGGTTCGGAAAGCTGAGTACGAAATGGTGGGAAAGACCCCCACAAACTAATATGGGTAAATATGGAGAGAAGCAACTAATGAAAGATACCTACCCTGTGAGAGGAGTGAACGCTGAAGGAAATAACGATGTTCCTAAGGTCAGTGCTAACAATGTCGGATTGGAATGCCAGGTGCAGTAAGTCAAGTACATCAATGTCACTAACCAAGAAGGCACCGACCTTATACCGGGACGAATACTGCAAAGAAAGGTACCGACCTCACAGACGGCATGACCACTGAAAAGAAGGCACCGACCTAACACCGGGATAAAAGGCACCGACCTTGCAGACAGGACTAACACCAAAAAGGCAGGCACTGACCTAACACCGGAATGAAAGGCACCGACCTTGCAGACAGGATGAACACCGAAAAATAGGCACCGACCTCATACTGGGACAAACACCAAAAAGAAAGTAACCAACCTAACACCGGGATGAAATGTACCGACCTCGCAGTCAGAAGGAATACGGGAAAACAGGGACCAACCTCATACCGGAACGAACACCAAAAAGGAAGGCACTGACCTAACACCGGAACGAAAGGCACCGACCTCGCAGACAGGACAAACACCGAAAAACAGGCACCGACCTCATACCGGGACGAACACCAAAAAGGCAGACATCTAACTTATACCGGGACGAACAACACCGACCTCGCAGATGCGACGAATTCCGTGAACAGGCACCGACCTTATACCGAGACAGGAAAATATAAGCGAAAAAGGACATCACCACCGTACTAAGGCAGACACTGACCCGAAGGAATACCAAGAAAGGAAACCGACGATAAATGATAGGACTATCAATAATGCTAATGAGAATACTATTAGTCGAAGAGGGTAGATGGTGCAGGGAATAGAACACGAGATGTAGACGAAGTGGCAGGAAGCCAAGGGAGAAAACTGCAAGAAGTGGTAAAGCTGAGTTAAGAAGGGAACAAAAAGGACTAACCTCAAAAAGAGCGCCAATCGACCCAACTCCCCTTCTAAAAAACTCACAAAGTTAGCAATTGACCTTAAGATCACCAATTACTCTCAATTCATCACCCAAATCACCATCCAATCACCAAACCGCTACCGCAGTACCGATCAAAATGTTGACTGAGTACATCCGATCTACCTCCGCCGCCACCTGTCCCAGTGACCGTGCCAGCCCCTCTAGTGCTGGACCCTCGAGTGATACCGGAGCCCCCACCAACATCGGACCTTCGGCCAATGCCTCGCCAAACATGTGCACGATCAAAGACAATTCATCAAGTCCTTGACCCTTGTCATCGCTAAGGAAAAGAGACAAAAGCCACTTCCGGGAACCATGGGCGCCCCAGTCTTCAGAGGAGCGGATGTTACCAAATGTATCGAAGCTTACGAAAGACTCTCATCTCGCACTGGGACCAACCCAGCAGACGAAGACGTCATTGCCAGCTTCCCGTACTACTGTTCTGAAATGATCCAAGAGACAATCAAAATGATGAACGGATATTTGAAGAAAGACTGGGAGCTGTTGAAAGCGGAACTGAAAGACGCCTTCTGCCATGCTGATAGCCGAGTTTATATGTATACGAGATTGTACTTGGAATGACTATGCAAGGACCAGTTGGAGCGTGGGAACGTCAGCCAGAAAGTCTTTATCCTCGCATACGACAAACTCCGAAAGCATGTTCTCGACAATTGTGTGACTGCAAACGCCCTCACCCTCCTGGACTCGGAAAGAGCAAGCACGGTGCCGAGAATCTCTCCTTATTCAGTCCCAGCTGGAGTTCTGCTCCTACAGATGCCAGTAATGGTGAACCTTCCAGCAATCCCTAGCAAAGAAAGCCCGACACCAGTGCAGGCCACTGAGAAAACTCCTATCGTTAAGGTTGAGAATACAATCCACACAAAAATGGACAATATGATGAAGGCCTTAGAGGACTGGACCTTCCAGATAAGTTAAGCGAATGAACACAGATACGGAGGCTACCAGACTGCCAGGGCGTATGACATCCAAGCTGACCATCCACCTCTGCACACACCGATGAACTTCCCACCTCCAAATGCACTCACAGGGCCCACTTATTACCGACCGGGACCCAATTACCCACAGTATCAATGGCAAAGATTAGGACCCTGTATCTATTGTGATGAGATAGGACACATCCACACGTTCTGTCCCGATGTTCGTACCGATCAGAAGCATGGTATAGTCCACCTGAATGAACGAGGAAGACTAACCTTAGGGACAAGAGGAGGAAATCGAGGAGAAATATCGGGGTATCGGTCAGAAAGAAGGTTTTTGTTAATGCGAGAGTACGCCCAGGAAGTAGCTCGACAAGGGTAAGGAGGGGGAGTAGCCACCACCGCTGCACCCCAGCCGCCTCCACCGCAGCACGTTGCAAGATCTCAACTGTTTCAGAGGGCCAGCACTCAGGTGACTGCCTTCCACTCAGAGATCACTCGACAGCTGTTGGAGATCAATGGATATTACTCAGGTCGGTCTGAAGGTAAGGAAGGTAAGGAAGAAGGTAACAAAGACCGTATCGAGGAACTGAGTGATGACGATGAAGAACAAGAAGAGGGACGAGGCGAAAGCAATAGGAAGAAGAAGAGGAAAGTGAAACAGAGGAGGAGAGAGATACACGTCTAGACGAGGAAGAAAGAGAGAAAAGGTCGGCAGTTGTGTATACACAGACAGGATATGCCTTTGTGGACGATAGAAGAAAGAGGGCAGATGACGTAACCAGGGGTGATGAAAAGCGGGCATGTATTGAGGAAGAAGTTCCGGAAGTCTCAACGAGTACTAGTAACCAAGAAAAACGAACCATAAGAAAAGCAGTGGTGTTCAGCAAGCAACCGGCCAAAACAGACCCCACCGAAAACAGGATTCCAAAGACTCCGAAGGTTCCAAAAGCACCACGAAAGAAAGCACCGGCCCTGGATACTGGAAACTTCAAGGTCCTCGGAAGCAGCCAACTCGATTACACAATTCTAGCCCGTCAAGAGAAAGAAACCGGTGAATTGACCTTTCGACCACTGCCAAAAGCCAAAACAGTCTCAGTTCCCAAAGACAAACGAGTTGTAGCCAGGACCACAGCTGCCCTGAAGAAGATCGGAATTTCTCACGTTTCTGCCTTTTCCGGACTGAAAGGTCACGTCGGATACACTGAGTTCCGGTACGCCAGAGCCTCTTCAACCGTTCTCGGAAAGATAAATGGGCACGAGCTTCCCATTCTCATCCACAGGGGATCTGAAATCTGCGTGATGAGCGAAGAAATCGCCAGACAATTGAACTTCGGGTGGAAACGTGCCGACTGGAAGATGATCACTGCCGATGGCAATCAGTCTGATTTGACGAAAGTAGCGGAGTCCATGCCAGTCAACATCCATGGTATCGTCATTCCCGTGCCTAGCCTTTTAGCAAAATCCGGATCTGAACAGGTTATTTTAGGCCGCTCCTGGGAAACATATGCTCGTAAGTGCGAGAGGAACCTAGATGATGGCAGTTGTGAGATCACCATCTCCGCCGTTGATGGGTCAGAACAGGTGACGTTTATAGCACCTTTCCGGGAGACAAAAGAGATAGATTCGCCAGCAGCTCTGGAAACTTACACACCTAGTTAAAGTAAGGGCGACCAGGAAGGATAGGACCCAGCACTACGAAGGGGAAGAGTTGGAGTTTTCTGAGAGAAATGAGTAGAAGGAGAAAGGGGTGAATAGTAAAAAAGGAAAAGAGAAAAAGTCGATTGATAGGAAGAGGAGGTCTGCAGGGAAAGAGGAAGGATCAGTTGAGGAAGAAGAAGAACAGTCAGTCAGAAAAGGGGGACTATCGAAGGCAGTGAGGAAGCTGATGGGAAAAGGTATAAATTGGGAGGATAAGTGGGAAGAAGCAGAGGGGCGAGTAGTCGGAGAGTTGGGTAGAAGGATGGTAGCAGAGGAGTAGTCGATGAGAGAAGAGGCTCTGGTGAAGGAAAAGAGGGTAACTGGGAGATAATCTACGACTTTTGAGTGGGTTTTTAAAAATAGCATGGCACCGGAACTTAGTCAAATTCAACCCTTTCCCTCGTACTTTCATTCAGCGAAGTGCAACTTAGACGAAAATATCAAAGCAGCCTGGGTTTGTGTCCGCTACAAATATGTTGCCCTGAAAGTGAAGCCTGTTCCCTTGTCAGATGGAAGTATACCAGATGCCGGACTTGACTGGAGAGGAAGAGCTATCGCCCGAGCCGTACCAATATCAGGCCCTTGGGATGAGTGGTTTATTCCCAAGTTCTCCCACGGAGAAAGAGGTGGAAGATTGACACCTGAGAGAGTACGAGAGCTGCGGATAGGGAGCATATTATGGCCGAAGGAAAAAAGGAGTCCTCCTGGGTATGCTATCGAATAGAGAATACGCTCTCTCATGGACATGGGAGTAATTGGGAACGATTAGCGATGAGGTCGAGCAACCCCATCGCATCCGGTTGGAGCCTGGTCACAAAGTCTGGGAGAATCCTGTATTCTGACACAAGAAAGTCATTCCCGTGGAAAAAGAGATGATAGAAGAAAGGGTTCGGCAGGGCCTATTCCAGCCTGCTTGGGGCCCCTACAAGAATGCTCACTTCAAAGATCCGAAGAAGAATGGGAAGTACCGCTTCATCATCTCTGCCATGAGCGCGAATCGGCATACACTGGAAGACGCCGGAATACCGCCTAACGTCGAAGAGTTTTCTGAAGCCTTTGCCGGACAGCCCATTTCTTCGCTGATTGACTTCCACGCGGGGTACGACCAAAAAGTGTTGCACGAGGATAGCCGGAACTATATAGCCTTTCAGACAGCTCAAGGGATATATCGGCCGACCAGATTGGTACAGGGAGCGACCAATTCGGTATCGGTATTTGTCTGAGTATCTCGGAAAATACTAAACGCCCACCTGGGATCAATCGCGGAAGTATTCATAGACAATGTTGGAGTGAAGGGTCCGAAGAGTCGATACAAGGACAAAGAAGTAGAAGGGCTGCCTGGAGTTCGAAGGTTCGTACTGAAACACCTCCAGAACCTGGATAACGTACTTGCCAATGTGGAGACAGCTGGAGCCACCATTTCAGGAGAAAAATCAGACTGGTGCTGGAAAGGAGTACAAATAGTCGGGTTTGTCTGCGGAGAAGCGGGAAGGTAGCCGCAACCGTCAAAGGTCGACAAGATGTGGAATTGGCCCCGGTGTGGGAACCACACCGAGTGCAGGGCATTTTTGGGCCTGTGCACATACTATCAAATATGGATCCCCGAGTATGCAATATTCGCGGGCCCTCTATTCCGGATTTTGCGGAAGGACGTCGAGTTTCAATGGGAGGCTGAAGAGAAGAAAGCCATGGCAATTTTGAAAGAAGTCCTTTGCAATGCTCCTGCACTGAAGATGTTAGACGTTAGCGATGGCGCCGGGCAAATAGTCGTGGGAGTTGATGCCAGCCTAGAATGGTGGGGAGCAATTTCACAGCAGGAAGATGAAACTAAGGACCGGCACCCATGTCACCATGAGAGTGGACTTTGGAATAAAGCCGAGAAGAGATATGACAAGGGGAAACATGAGTTCCGTGGACTGATGAAGGCGCTCAAGAAGTTTCGCAACTACATATATGAGGTCAGATTCCTCGTGGAAACAGATGCTAACACATTAGTGCATCAACTGAATTTACCCGCCAACGACCTGCCAGGAGCACTAGTCACCCGGTGGATCGCGTGGATACGGCTGTTCGATTTCGACGTTAAACATGTTCCAGGAAGGATGAACGGAGGTCCTAATCGTCTCTCGCGGCCACCGAGAGGGGAAGAGGAACTGGAGCAAGAGGAGGAGGATGATCTAGAGGAAACAATTGAAGCAAGTTTACAGGGGATACAGGTGAAACAACATCGGGAAAAAAACCAAGTCGCATGCCGGATGCCAGAACGTTTAGCGTGCATCAGACGCTTCAGACGAAACCTTTTGAGCCTCGTCGTAGAGTCACACTGCACGTGTGTATACGCAATTCCTGGCGTTACACTTGCACCTCCTGACGCAGCATTCCTTACTGTCGCAGCTATACAGTGCACATCATTTCTACTGTCGCAGCCATGCAGTGTGCTCACCTTTTGATCCAGAGTGCAATGTACACTATAACATAACGCAATGTTCACTGCATGCGACGTTTATATGATGACCTAAATTGCGTTCATATCTTGGGCGACGGATACAGTGCATTGACGTTACTGTTGACGATGTTTGATATTAACCTCTAATATATACAGTTTCCCGTTCCAAACGCCATGCTACACGTCGCAGCCAGCATGAAGTACATCCTCTAAACTACTCTCTCCTCGTTCCAAACGCCATGCTACACATCGCAGCCAACTTGCAGCACAGCCTCTAAACTACTCTCTCCTTTGCAGTCATCCACCGACTCCGACTCTACGTCCTCATCCTCATCCTCATCCTCATCCTCCTCATTCTCGATATTATCATCCTCATCCTCCTCATTCTCGACCGTATCATCATCCAGCTGGAGATCACGATATCGCTGAGCACGACTCCTGGTACTGTGAATGTCATCATGCTCGTTGTCGCTATCATGGTCGCCATCATCAATCCCATCCTCAGCATCGAAACATAAATCTTTAGCAGTGGGGATGCAAATCGCATAAATTTCTGGAGTCTCAATGTCCGGCTCCATCATCAAGGCTTCCATCGCAGCCTTGTTTAATACCACTCGACGAGGCATGGTAACGGGTGGCATGTTATTGGCTCCTTTCTAATGTAGAATGAGGTTGTTGAGAGTCGCCCTTATGGACTTGATTACCTTCTGTCTCAATGGAGATGAGAGATCGTTCCAAATATTCATGAGATCAGTGTAAGTCTCTGCGAATTGTTAGAGAAATTGCATACATTGTGAAGGCTATACTTTCAGCCGTCATTATCTCGATTGAAGTAGTACTCCCACTCGGGCCTGTTGCACCGGATTTCAAGTTCGAGGTCATCGATTGCAACCTTCCTTGAAGCTAAACCTCTATTTCTTTGCCACTCTGTCAGTGCGTGGTGCAATGCCGTACATGTTAACACAATGTGTGCCGGGGGTGTCTGTTCCCGAATCCATTCATGGAAGCCCTCCGCGTTTGCAAATTTGTTGGAAGAAATGTATATCTAGAAATCGTGGAATCTCCTCGGCAAGAAAGTAGCTAGTTCGTTCCTAGTAGTATTAGCGACGCCACAAGTTACAGACAGAACTCACATCAGGTTGAACTCACATCAGATTCGTTCGTACGATCGCATTGGCGTACAGTGAATGTAAAATCTGAACCAATTCGGTCAATGTGTACGCGGCGCTCATCATCTTCGAAACGGTGCAAGTTGTATTGTCTCCCTACACACTGACAGGCCATCTTGATCATGTGCGATCTGACTTCATTGCAACAGATTTTGATCTGACATACGGCCGGTTAGTCAGTACGAATGCAATTCTGGGAGATACCTAACTATCTTGAGACACTCCTTCTGACGTTCCTGGAAGCTAATATTGACTCCTTCCTGCCTGCATGACTTCGGCCAGGAATGCTCTACAGACTTTGTGTTGGATATGTTAGTCGGTATCTACCACTCTCAGAATTGTATAAGCTACCAGCGGAAACTCAGCTTCAGTTGGAAATGGTGTCTCGCTCAGCAGTTGCTTCTCCATCATGCGATGCATTGTCTCCAGTACAGCAGTAACTCGAAGGTCACCTGGTGCAAGGAGACTTCGACTGCCATATCATTTACTGCTGACCGACGACGGTGTCCTAGGCGGATACGATGGGATGACTTGTGAAGCCGATGATGATGGGTGTGGACTCCGGAGGTGACTAAGGTTCGTCACTGAACGAATACTGACGTTGGAAATGACACTGGGTGCTGGCGACATCGAGATGGAGGCTTGATTCGGCTGGTGCAGAGACGGTTTCAGGGCTGGATTTGGTGTGGATACAATGGGTGTAGATGCTGAGGAAACCTGGGTGGTCGAACCTTCGATACGTGAGGCTGTAGCCTTCGTCCACTTTTGCTTATGCTTGTCAGCCTGCAAAGTGAGTTTCCTCTTATGACTGTTTGCTGTACGTGGCATTGGGGAGACAACTGCAAGAGTGGCAGGTGCTGATTTTGGAATTGAGGATGCGGCCTTGTGCAGGGGCTTTGCTGTTCGGGTCATTTTCAGAAGGCAGGAATGTCAGAAAGGGAGGAATGTCAGAAAGGCAGAAAAAGAGTGCAGTTGCGATGTAGACGAAGGGCAATTCAGTGTGGAAAAGGACCGACACGTCGCTGAGCATTGCACCTGAAGAGTTTTCAAATAATGGGGCAAATTCACACGATTTCGTATTAGCTTGTTACGAAAGAGTCGCGTACGATTAGTCAATCAAATACCATTAATCCCAAGAACACCCAAGAACACCCAAATGAGACTAAAAACAACTCTGTAAAATGCAAAAACGACTCCATCCAGCCCAAAGAGGAAATACAAAGACCCAATCTAACCCAACCCCCAAATGCGAACCTAATACGTGTGTCAGTATGCTAGTCATTTGCAGCACTGTTGGACGTACCGAAAACCATTACTCAAATTGCTGACCTATCCATGGTGGAATCAAACGCAACGCCTCAAGCTGTGTGAAGCTCATACCGGCATTGACATCTTGGAGCGAGCCAATTGCCACCGACTCCGATGACTCTTCAACACCCACCGACACCGACGAAACGTCACACATTGTCTCCTACTCCACCAAAACCTGTGCCATTTGCGACCTTGCCTCCCACTGTTCCTGTAACTCCACCGCCACTCGCGACGTCGCCTCAACAATTCTTACTGTCTCCGCCATATGTGCAACTCTGTCACTCATTGACTCCTCCAGCACAGACGATGACACATCTTGGAGAGAGGCACACTCGACGTGGTGAGTAGCAGTCACCTCCGGTTGTGTCATTACCAAGTCATTTATTGGCCAGTCGTTTGTTGACGAGTGGTTTGTTGCAATGAATCTGGGAGCAGTTGTCGGGCTCTCGACCTGTTCGGAGATCCCAAGTGTTACCGGGAGAGACGATCGTGGTGGTGGTGGTGGAGTAGCTCTTGCAATCCTTGGAGGCGCAACAACAATTGCCTTCAGAACAGCCACAACGATGAGAGGGTTGTAGGCTGTAACGGAAAACAAGGTCGCCACAGAGTCATTGCTATTGAGTTCAGTCGCATTCTACGGATGCAAAGAGGTTTCGCCGGGCATGACTAAACTCCCTAGGATGCAGCTGACATCTCTAGCAGGACATAGACGACCCACAGCACGGTGTACGGCCTTAGCGGTGACCTACTCGACTCGTGTGAGATGTCATCTATTCGCGGTGTATTGAACAAATATGTCGTCCCAACGGTCGTATCTTTCGGGGACGTAGCTTTCAGGGTCGACGATGCAAACCCTGAAGGGGTATGTGGGCGTTGGGCTCGTAGGGAGGGCACTGGTGGAGATGTCATCAAGTTTACATTTCTTCTGGAAGGCAGAAGCAATGATTGTCTGTGGCGTTGCACGTTGGTGGGAGGGTGGCTGCAGCTTCGGTGTCTCGGGGTACCAGGTGTCTTTCTTAGCATCGCCTTTGCGACGTTTGGAGTTGTCGCGGTCATTGCAGTCGTCACAGTCATTGGAGTCGGGGTCGGTAGGTAAAGGTGGGTTTTCTTAGTGATATCGGTTTATCTGCACCCGAGTTTTATCAAAACAGTCTCGGAGAAATACCCGGAATCCACTTCACCATTCCATGTATCGTGGTTGTGTCGATGCCCGATGCTTCCACATCCCCTGAAATTGTGCAAAGTGCCTTGTAGTGACTGGGTCCAACAAAAGGATATCATACATCAAGTCAATCGCGCCATCATCCTTGACACCGTGAATGGCATACATCCGAATTAGACCCCGAATGAGCTTGGCAATGAACTGCTTCGCGAAACCATCAAGGTGGAGAGTGTCCTTAATTGCATCAGTTTTGGAGGCGGTGGATGGGATCTTTTTGGGTGGCATTGCAACGTTCTGAGCTGTAAATGAGGTGTATGAGTGGTCGATCAGGGTTAGGGTTAATGTGTCTGAAAACGACGATGAGATTGGTAAATAGGTAAAGATGGAGTAGATAGAGATGATAGAGAAGAATTGAAATTGAGAGAGCGTACGGGAGTATATATACAGTGCAGAATGGGCCATCAAGGTGCTTGGAATTGTGGAGCGGCTTGCAGAAGTGTTGAAACCATTGGTGATATCAAACATCATACTTGAAAAGGAGCTTTTCTGGGTGTGAGACATTATTGGAACTTCCCTTCCGGCCTAAAAGATGCAGCTCATGTTTTATACAACTCTGAGAGTTGTTTGAACCACTTGAGCGTGAGACACACTCGTCATGCGAATCCTATGTCAAAGCGTCGAAGTCTGTCAGTTTGGGTTCCTATCATATGGCAGTGACATCAAGTTCCAACATAATGATTCAGTGTGGTGTCACAAACAGTCGGAACCTGCCATATGAAGTTCGAGAAGTGTCACCGGCATCTCTGGCAGTGCATAGACCTCTCCAGGCACCACTAATAGACACTGTGCGGTGGTATCATGAACTGTGAACTCATGTCTTGGCAAACGAAACGAGTGATATCACATGTTTTCGTCCGCGTTTTGTATCATCCGCCTGGCCAAACATCAAAAAAGCAAGCAAACAAGCAAGTCCATGGACTTGCTTGTATTTGCCTAGGCATTAGGGTCACATTAGGCTCTGGGCGTGGCTACATCGTGACAAACGCTGTCTGCAGGATATTCCAGGGTCTTGGCATTTTATATACTGCTCTGTGAGTTTTGTATGCCATGCGGCTCAATTACATTACTCCTGCTTGGCAACACTCATAACATTCTGCCAACTGCATATACAGACCTCAGCATTGTGTACACGACACCCACCATGCCTCCCATACGAACTCCGAATCATTTCTGCCCTGTTTGCTTGAAACCTTAAAAGTCTGACCAGTGGCTCTACAAACACATCGACAGCGACCATCCTCGATATTGCGTCCAACTTCTTGAGGCGAAGACAGACTCCACTGAGCTGCCTGAACGCGTTCGACAAAACTCTCAGCATTGCTTCGACAATTTGCACAGTGGTTTTCATGCCAACCATGACCACGTTGACGATCCTGACGCGTTTCCTCCGTTCCACACGTCACCTTCTCCAGAACTATCTGAGTCTGAATTTGACTCAAATACAAAAAGCTTCTCATATCCCGATGCTGGAGCCCCTGTCGCATACGTTCCGACCGACGATGAGTACAATTCTGAGCACAATTCTGAGCAGTGCTTACACAACCCCTTCCATCCGTTCGACAGTGAGGAGGAGTACAATTTCGCAGAGCTGGTCACATTGAAAGGTCTTCCAGCCAACGTCATGGATGACTTCCTGAAGGGCCACTGCAGCCATAAAGAGTCCGTGTGTGATTCTCTGAAATCAAATTACAACCTCCGCCAGAAAATTGACGCGATGGAGGACGGACTTGGCCATAACTCCTTGAAGAAAGCTACGTTGCAGATGGCATGGCATGAGCAGCATCCGGATGCAATTGAGTTTTGGCACCGTGATCTTATAGAGTGTGCAAAATGGCTACTCAGGCAGCCAGCATACGAGGAACGTCTTACATACACACCGATACGTTGCTTCAATGATGCTGGGCACCGTGTTTACAACGAGATGCATACTGGAGACTGGTGGTGGGACAAGCAGGTAAACTTCCTTCTTAGTATACCCTTTACAAACCCTTTACAATGCTCACAATTGTGTAGACAACACTACCCGTCGGTGATACGCTGGTGCCAATGATATTCATGTCTGATGGCACCCACCTCACGAACATCTCTGGTGACAAGAAGGAATGGCCGATATATATGACGATCAGGAACCTATCCGCAGCCGTACGGATGAAGCACACAATGTACAGCGTGTTGTTGGTTGCGCTTGTGCCCATTCCAGTCAAGATGCGCAATGTCCCCCTCAAAAGAAGAAATGTTCAGAGGGAGCATAACCGAATGGTCACTCAGATCGTGCTGCAGCATGTATTGCAACCCCTACCCAATTCCGACTCGCTCAATTCTGACTCGGAGACCCGTACCTTCTATACCTGCTGTGCCGATGGTAACGTCAGGCATTGTTATTCGACCCTGGCTGCATGGATGGCCGATTACCCTGAGTACCGTGACCTTCAAAACATCAACAATGGGGTATGCTACTGGTGCGAATGCCCATTGCAGGAAATGGGTAATCTACCCCTCCGCCGACATGAGCGACACAACCTCCGAGATCATAATATCTATCGTATACTGTCAGATTCATATTCACTCTCGAGCATCGCCGATCTCAAACGCCACAATGTCAATCCAGGTTTCAACATTTTATGGTATCTCAATTGCGTTACAAGCGATCTTCCCAAGCCTGATCTACTCCACACGATGCAAATTGGAATGTTGAAGCACCTCCTGACATGGCTTCACGAATTTCTCAAGCAGCATAAGCGGCTTGACAAGTTCAATGATATTTGGCTCTCGGTGCCTGCATACCTTGATATGACGAAGCCCAGATGTGCATATGAGGAGGTTTCGTGTTGGAACGGAGGAGAAATCAAGACGATGACACCATTCCTTGTGGGTATCGTACACAATGCTCTGCGGGACCCAATCCCCTCTCAGCGCAGTGTTTTTGATTGTGCAGTTGAGAGCTCTCGCTCTCTTATTGAGTTCTATTTCTATTGCCAGTATGACTCTCACGATGACGAAACGCTAGACCTCATGGACAATGCTCTACGTCGCTTTCACGATTCAAAGGATGTGTTTCAACAATTCAGGGCTGGGAAACGACTAGCAGCAGAGGCCAAACAGAGACGTACGGAATTGTGTGCCGAGCGGGATGCCGAGTTGGAGGAAATCAAGTCGAAAACGGTGGCCTTTCGACAGCGCATTCGGGACACCTTGAAAGGTATTATCGATGCAGAAATGGCCGAATACATTGAAGAGGGTAGCGATTTCAACTTTCCCAAGATACATCTCATGCAGCACTTCCGAGAGCAGTTGCAATGGTACGGTTCGCTTAAACAGTGGTCGACGGAGATCGGAGAAAGTTCTCACCGGACGCAGATTAAGGACGGGTTTAATGCCTCCAACAAGACGGGTGATTACTATACTCAGATAATCAACTACTACCTTCGGATTGATGCATTCGCTGTCAGAAAGGTCAATCGCGACGCATGGAACTGTAAACAAGCTTCTTCTCAGGCGACGGAAGTGACGGCGGAAGTGACGGCGGAAGTGACGGTGGAAGTGACGGTGGAAGCAACCACTACCAGTAGATGTCGTTTATTGAGGTTCATATCTCCGCAGCAGCACAAAGGAAAGGAGAAAGTCAAGGACTTTCAAGGCCTCTTGAAAACAATCAGTGATGATGGCCTCCGAAATGGTCTATACGATGCCACCCGTTGTTTCTTACACGCCAAGCAGGTAAATATCGATTCGGATGATCTCTTAAGCAGTACTGCTGCAATTTATCATGTATTGGAGGTAGAATCACGCAATATGCATGACGAGCACATCATTCAGAAGCTCAGATGTACTGGAGATAAACGATGGCATTCTGGGGCTGCCCGCCATGACTGGGTATGGGTTCAAACTTCGCAACGTTAGGAGGGGCAGGAGCTGTCTCACAAGGCACTGCAGGGACGTGTACCGTACCGTATGCTTCGTCTATTCAAGCTGCGAGTCGTCGATTCGCGCGTCACAAATACCTTTTGGCTAGCATACATTGAAGTGACGAAACCTGCCAATGGTGGAATGCCGGAAAGTGTATCGCAGTTAGTCAGGGTAGTGAAACCATCTTCCAGAGGTGCATATGCAGTTATTAGTGCAGGAAATATTGTGGGTACGGCTCACTTAATTCCAGAGGAGCCCATTTCGTCGAAGTCGGAGAATAAAGGATGGATAGTCAATAATCATATAGACCTAGCGACTTGGAATGATGTTTATTATATGCTGGAGGATGAGTTGAATACAGCGGTGAAGAGGGTATAAATGGTGTTTAATACTATATGGTGTTAGAACTGTAAATAGACAATATGCCATGCATAGCATCGTCATTACAATGCCCAGAGCAGTGTTGCCACCGAGCACCAAGCAGCGATAGGCAGAGCTTCAAGTTACTTGCGTCCAGCCAAGACATGGACGCAATCAAAGTTATGGTGTAATATGCTGTGCATAGCATCGTCATTACAATGTCCAGAGCAGTGTTACCACCAAGCACCAAGCACCATGCAATTCACCGGCCAGATTAAGAACACAGTATGTTAAGCGTCCAAAGGCGCTGTGCTGAGTGATATGCGACCGTGTGAATACCTAGCGCCAAGAGTTGTTTTTGCAGTGCCTCACATCGTATCGTCGCGGACTTACATGTTACCCTGCCAACCGACGTTCTGGGCCCTCCTGGCACACCACCGACATCCGGACGTGACTAATATGCTCGGGCGTAGGGATTTTTTCCCGATGCATGTGCTACAAGTCAATTCCACAGTAGCCTCCTTAAAACCGTGCGGAATATTCAGGGAAAGAGTACTACTGTAGCATGAGGATGGCCGTCCATAAAGAAGCAAAGAAATCCATCATATCTGTCCATAAAACCTTAAATTGACCTCTGTCGTCACTTCCAATTTGAGTGCTAATTGATGATAGACTTGCTTGAATCCAAGCTTGGTGGGACGTAAGCAAGATATCCTGCCTTTTGTAGACTAGCACATATCAATCCACTACAATATAGTGGATTTACCATAGACCCATAGCTTTTGTGAATTTGGCATGCTTATCTTTGGCCAGGGCCTTGGTCAATATGTGTAATGGCGATGCCAGGTGCACTTGGCTCTCAAGCACACTTGGCTCCCAGGTGTATTTGGCTCTCCCAAGGGTACTTAGCTCTCAAGTGTACTTGGCTACCGAGGCCAGGTAACCGCCCTTCATATATAATCACCTCGTGAAGTGCTGTTCGCATGCTAGTGGTTATCTTACCTACATACCGTACAATTGAAATCTATATTACTTATTCCCGTTTGCAGCCGTATCTGCACGTATCCATCCATACGAGGACGTACATCCTGACAATATGTCTGTCGCATTTTCGTCCGTATGGATGTAGGAGTAGCCGACTATCTTGCGATTGTGGAGATCTTGACTGTTGTCATAGCAAACGTCGATATGCTTGGTTCGAGCTTTGTTGATTCCTCTGGTGATCAGAGTGAGAACTCCTTGATTGTCGCAATTGATTGGCAGTGGTAGTAACTCTTTCTGAGAAATGTGAATATACTAAGGGTTCTGCAACTGGAGTAACCATTTCACTTCTCTAGAGGCCACCAAGCAGGCGATAAATTTGGCCTCGAAAGTTGACATGGTGATGAGCCTTTGCTTTCGAGACTGCCACGAGATTGCTCCATTGCTGTTAAGAAACCCATGGCCTCCCTGAGATTTTCAGTTCACGCTCTCACCGGTCCAATCGGAATCCGTGTACCCTACGAGACTAATGCCGATGGCGGTGAAGTGTCGTTGAAAGTCGGCTGTAGTAATGAGATATTGAAGAACTCTTTTGGCAGCTGTCATATGACTGGTGAATGGCCGCGAATTTTAACGAGAAAGGGCAGTGACCGCTTATGAGATATCTGGCCGAGTTGCAAGTGCTGCGTACATTAATGATCCTACAACTGCTTGATAGTCTGTGATATCATCCAGTTCCTTCTCCCCCCGATTATCGGCCAAGTCCAATTTAATATTAGGATCTATGGGCATTAAGGCGCCGCGAGTATGCTCCATACCGAATCGTTTGAGGATTGTGGTAATATACACTTTCTGATCGAGACTGATCCCAGTACCATTTTCATCGCGGTGGATATCAATGCCTAGGAATTGGCATGCCAGGCCGAGGTTCGTGATCATATATTTCTCTGAGAGTTTCACCTTGACCTTATTCGGAGCTTTGGTGGTAGTCTCCGGATATGACATAGAGATATCGTCAACATACAGAAGTATCAGAATGCTGTCACTGCGGAGATAGAGGTTCGGATTGACTGAAGACTGTGTGAACTCAAGAGAGAGCAGAAAGACATTGATATCGTCGTGCCATAACCACGGGGCTTGTTTGAGAACATAGAGAGCTTTCCTGAGTCTGACGATAATCATTGGTGCGTTGAGGTATTCTGGGCATCATTCTGGTAGAGTCATGTAGATATCGTCATCGTCGAATTTGGGATTTAGGAAGGCGATAACTACATCTAAATGATAAATAATCCACCCGGTTCCATGTTTCCCGATAAGAGAGATGAGAGACCAGAATTTAGTTAGCTTCCTAACAGGAGCATAAGTCTCACCGAAGCCTGTCTGCTCGTATCCCTTTATGACTGGTCCTGCTTTGTACCGTGTAGATCAATCACGATTGCATTCAGTCTTATAAACCCACTTAGGGCCAATCGGTTTGACTTGCAGTTGCCGTGCTTCCTGGGAGTTGAGAGAGGAGAAGGTGTTATTGAGCAGGATCGATGTGCTTTCTTCCTCCATGGCTCTTTTCCAGTGATCTTGTTGAGGGCTTTCCATAGCTTCCACATATGTCAAATGGATCTTCTATGGATGCTGTTAATGCTTGCGCAGACATTTTATCTTGACTTCTTGTGACACAACTCATTATCGGTAGAGCTGAAGATGCTGGACTTGATTTCTTGATTGCTGCTGCCGAGGGTCAGGCAGTGTGATCCTGTCTGCAGTGGCGCCGACTGTGAGTGATGTTTTCTACATCTGCTGCCGAACACTGGGCAGTCTGATCCACAATGCAGAGGTGCTGGCTGTGGGCGATATTTTCTGCTTCCTCATTAGGAGCATTATGCATGTGAGATATGGATCTCTTACCTAACTGCGTAGGTTAACTATCTTGTCCTCAGAGAGGCTCATGTCCGGTATCTATTTCCTCGATACATTCCTCATCTTCTTGTAGTCCAAACATATCGGTTGTAACACCGGAAGTGTCACCTCAGGATTACCAGTACAAGCAGTATCCTTACTACTTTCAGGACTTGCTTGCGATGGAAGTTATAACGATTCGCTCAGGATGTGAAAGTCACTAATAGATAAGATTCAAGACAAAGATGTTTGGCTTTCCAATGCATATATTGTTAAGGCTTGTTCTCCTCGTCAAGAAGCTTGCCCTTCTACCCTTGAAGATTCTAGAAGTCTTTATATCTCTATCCTCTCGCTCTAACAATTACTTCTAACTACGCTTTTCTCATGAGCTCCTCTACCTAACCTTCCCTTCGCTCCAATGCCCTTCCAGTCCTTCTGTGCTCTCTTCGGATCTTCTGCTTCTTTCCACTCAGATCACTAATACAGACGAATAGAACCCCTACTGACATCAGTCCTTCGGACTTACGTGCTCTGGACCTATCGAATCCTTTCGATCTCTTTGCTTCCAGGCAAATGGTATCCTTTCGATCGTGAGGGACATAGAGGCTTTGTTTGCTACACTGCAAACGCAGGTGCTTTAGTATCTACAGCCTTTCAGCTGTCTTCGTACTATCGATGGCATGAGCTGGCAGGGCATCGTCCCAATAACCACTTCTGACTTCTTATCAGTGGTGTGGTTGACTGCATGAAAGCTCATCTGATTTCGTTGGGTGTGAGTGATATTCTGTGTAGTTTCGATGACGTCCAGGGATGGCGCTTGTACTATCCCGATGCGGCCATTATCGAATGATCGTAGGTGACCCCACTCCCATGGCCTTTGGTGGTATACCGCTTGTGAGGTGTAACATTGGTATCGATCTCAATGATTTCATGCTGGCATGAGATGTGTGTATTTCTCTCTTCGTCGAAGTCGACTTCTGATTGGGCTTTCACCTGCTGGAATTCGGGATCCCATATTCTCCACAACGTTTTTGAGTCAATTGTGTAGCCTACCATCATGCAGGGCTTTGGCCTCGGGCCGAACATGCCCTGGCAGCATTGAACTTCAGGAATGAGTCTACTGGCATAGCATTCAAATCGACGATGGTTGTAGAGAAAGGTTTGATACGATATTTTGTTGGCGTCAGCGTCGTGCATTGGTTTCCCAAATCCATGCAGCATCTCGTATGGCGTTTCGTACGGTGCTTGATAGCCATCGCGGTCATTTCTTTTCAGGCCTTCATTCGGTCATCTTTGATGGAGATAGACTGCAGTATTAACTGCTTCTTCCCAGAACTGAATGGGAGCCTGGGAGTCACTCATTATCACCCGGGCCATTTCAGTGCTTGTATGGATGATTCGTTCTGCAACAATGTTCTTATGGTAGGTGTACCGAGGACATGGCTCGTATGTAGTACCGCGAGCCGCGAGGACATATCAGAAGGTCTTATTGTCATATTTTCCCTATCAATTATCGTACCGGAATCATTTGATCTCGTATCTTATTGATTCTACTCGTGCCTGAAATGACTGGTAGGTAGAGATACAGGTCTCAGGTTTCTTATTTTGGAGCAGCCATACGGACGTGTATCGTATGTAATCATCAATGAATAGAATATAATATCAATCGTCTACGATTGTCGGTGAAGAGAAGGGACCATATACATCCGAATGTACAAGTTCAAAAGGCTTCATAGTGCGCTTGACTGGCACTCAAATGAACCTTTGTTTGTGCTTGGCTTGGATGCATACTGTGTACCTAGAATCATCATGTGTATATCCGCCAATCAGAGATTTTATGGTGGTAGGATTCATATAAACTAGTCGTCGGTACCATAGTCTTGATTCTGAGATAGTTTGTGCTGTGGTAGGTACTCTTGAAGGTGAGCTTTCTCTGTTTCTCTTTCTCTTTCTCCCATTCTCGGTAGTCGATGATAGGAGTGCAGTTCCGGGGATTATGATATATATGCCATTGATTAGTTTTCTGGCGAGAGGTGCAGGAAGATGGCGAAGTTATGGAGTATTTTGCGTTCCGAAATATAGTCGTATGCCCACCCAAATCCAATTGGTTGATAGATAGAAGGGAAAGTAGAAAAGTAGACATATAGAGGGCTTTGACTTGATAGCCCTGTATGACGTTGATGAAACCATAATATGTGGCAGTGACTGAATTGTTGTCTCCAAGTTCAATTACAATAGGAAGTAAAAGCTTTTCGAACGTTGAGAAGCTGCTGCGGTTATTGCACATGTGGTGTGACGCTCCGGAATCTATGATTCACTTTGGAGCATCGGCATCGGTAGCAGTGGCGGCGGTGCCGATAGCACAGGTAGTTAGTCAGAGAGAATCGCAGTCTCCAGTCGTAGCAAGAGCTGCTGTAGCAGTAGATTTCTTCACTTTCCACCACTCCTTTATTCGCTTGTAGGAGACACAATCGACTTTGACGTGGCCTGGGAGCCTGCACTGGAAGCAATTACACTCATGGTTGTTTCCTCCCTCCTGAGCACGTTTCGGTTTTCTGCATGCATCTGTAGTATAGCTGTCAATTTTCCAATTGGTGCACTTACTCTCATGGCTATCTCCGCTCCTATCATGTCCACCGCTATCTCTGCTTCTACCATGTTCACCGCTATCTCCACTTCCACCATGTCCACCGGGTCCACCGCACTAACCGCGCCCACGGCCTTGATCTCGATATCTGCCTCGGCCACGGTAGCTGCCATGTTGCGAAAATTGGGCTGCCCCAGTAGATGCATCTCCAAGTTCAAGTTACTTGGTAAGGCTGGTTGTAGTTTCTTCTTCTAGGAGGTCATGTATGGCTTCTTAAGGTGTGGGCAAAGGTCTTCTATGCTTCAGTACCATTAATATCATCGTACACTTTGATGGCAATAATATGAATCTTTGTGTTCGGAAATCGCGATCGGTGATTGCTTCATCTGTATTGTTCAGTTGTATGTGGTAGTTGCTAAGCCTAGTGAAGTATACTTTCAGTGGTTCGTCTTCGTTAGGTCAGCAAGCGCAGAAGTGACGGAGGATGTCCTGTCTTCAGATATACGATCCGACTGTATCCAGGCTAGTTTCTAGTATGTTCTACATTTCGTGAGGGTTTCTTATACCTTTGACGATTCACCATACTTCAGAGCAACAGCAAAGTTTGATTATAGATGCAACCTGGGCTTCTTTAGCTTTCCAATTATTGTAGTCTATATCAAGGGGCTGCAGTTCAGTATCATCTCCAGTGACGATTCCGTATGCTCTTATAGCTGATAGAAAGAGTATCATGTTGTATTTCCACTCGTCGTAGTTGGTGGAAGAGAGCTGAGAGATGACACCCTTCTTGGTCTTATTGAAGACGGGTTAGGAGGTAGTTATCGAGGAATATATCATGAGATCGTAGTGATAGTATTGACTTTTAGTGCTGTTTATCTTGCTGTTGCTACGGTAACGAGGTTTAGGGTTGTGGAGGCTCTTGTACATCGTAAGATATAAATAGAATAGTAGAGTAGAACTTTAGATGATAGCGACTGCCGGGCTCATAACCTGTTAAACTTAGAAGTTCTAGAGTCATCTGATTGTCTAGATACATGGAGAATGACTTCTATTAAGTAGTACTACAGACAGTACCTGTCGCTGCATCTCCACAACCCCTTTTGCCACCATCAAAGAGGTGGCCATATCATCATAATGGATAATGATGATGACCGCACCGTCATAACCTAGATGACGTCACCAACGATGCGTATAGTAACAACAGAGGTCAATTTAAGGTTGTTTTTCACTTTGTTTTTTATGGACGGATACGATGGATTTCTTTACTTTTTATGGACGGCCATCCTCAGGCTACGGTGGTACTTTTTCCCTGAACATATCGCAGGGTTTTAAGGAGGCTACTATGGATCACGTATGCTTGCTTATTTATTTTTGTATTTGTTTCTTGCTTCATGGACTGTAGCAAGAGGGGGGAGTGTTGCAATATGCTTCTTGACCGACGTCACCTACTATGACGGTGCGGTCGTCGACGTCATCCATCATGACGATGCGGCCACCTCGTAGTGGCAAGAGGCGTCATGGAGGCGCAGCGCATCATGACAGGCCTAGCGCATCATGACAGGCCTCGATATCTTATGGCTTGGTACCGTGAGTAGAAGTACTTAAGAGAAGTCTTTCTCCGTGTATATAGACAAAAAAAGACAACTTTAGAACTCCTAAGTTTAACACTTGCTCTACCTTTGGCGGTTGCCCGCTACAGGCTGCCGTACACTCACACTCTCTATAGTGTCTGACTACTCACCGCGGCAATGTCAAGCCGGACTCGCCATCTCTTTTGGCCGCTGAGCAGCTTTCATTCATCCGTAGTCATCGTCTTCGGATCACGAGGTATGGTAGTTAGTATTATTAACCGAAGAATACGATGGGTTACAATACTAAAACAGCAACGTCCCGCGGCTACAACCACTCATCCTTATAACACCCTCTTTGCCCGACGTCGGGAGAGGACCTTCAAGGTAATGAAGTACTTGATATTCTTATGATCGCAGCGAGTCTGTGCTTGCTAGGGTTCATGCTGAACTCTGAAGGAACAGACAGCTTTGAGACAATCGGCTGTCAGAAGAGATATCATAGTGAGAAAGCAGCGCTGTGTCACCAACGGAGATGTGGCAGATTTCCATTTCTAACTCGGCGGCTTCTCTACGAAGACTTGCAACTGTTTCCATATCCCTCCCGTTCCTGAGACCGCAGAGCTCGTCCTCTGGTACCACTGCGATGAGCCATCCAACTTTATAACGCCCTGTACCCGTCCGCTGCATTGCGAGACTACCGAAGACGATGTGTCTATCCTAGAGTTAACGGCGGTCCTCCACAACTACCAGTGCCGCGTTCCCGACCGCCCGGACCTGAACGACTACTGTGATGCGGGTTGCGCCTGGATACTCCCCCTCTCCAGGAACACCACCAAGTGGAATTTCCTTCCGATACCGACAAGATCGGGCGCGAACACAAAAACGAGGTCAGGCACTGCATCTTTGGGTCTTTGTTCGTCGGATTCGACATCTAGAACGACTACTCCGACAGGTTCACGCAGTCGAACCTCATCGCCCAGAAAGCGACCGCGCGGCACGGACGACATCAACGGCGACGACATGGTGGTTTCTAGTAGAGCCCCTCTAGTATCGAAGCAGCTCGAAATCGATGTTCGGAAGCTTTATGGTTTCTACTGCGTGTTTACCGGCTGGAAGACGGGGAGTCTGTTGGATGCCACTCCAGGACTTGATACGTGCAACATAGTACCGAGGGCTATGCACATGCATTTCGAGGGCGTGAATAACATCTCCAACTGTGTGCTCATGAACGCTTTCGTCTATGAAATCCACGACCTTCGGCCTTCGCATTCATACTAACTCAAAGATCTTCTCCAAATGTTGCATTCATACCGAGGAGCCCAGTGCCTGAGAGCGTCCATGTGCTGATCAGCCGCACACTGGGTCGAAAAGCTGCGTTCACATGTTTTGCATTCGTACTCGTCAAAGTCTTCGTCAGCGTAAGCGATGTTGATCAAGAGCCCGTTCGGTGGGGAAGTAGCGGTTGCAAGGAGAGCACCGCGCCATGAGAGACGGAAAGGGAGAACTTGCGGAAGCGGAGGAAGGCAGGGTAGGCAGCAGGGTTATTTAAGCGGAATGGTTGTATGGGAGCTTTGAAAACAGAGATGCGGAGCTCCTGCAGCTGTGATTAGTAGCTAGTTCAGTGGAGTGGAGCGGGGAACAAACAGTGATAGCGGTTAACAAAGGCCGGCATTGAGGCAGACAAAGGGGTTCGATAAGGAGGAAGGAGCTTAGAAGAAAAGGTAGAGTGGTAGTGTTTGAAGAGGCGGCAACACAGCGAGGAGACTCGTTACTCGATTTGTGAAGCCACTGTGGCGTTGGTCTGTGGCGTCGAGGTAGGAAACATTATATATCACTCGCGACATTTTACTGTGTAGTTTGTTACAATAGATGCTTGATTGATGTATCTATCGAGGCCACAAAGGCCATATATATACAGTAGACCTGCGTACGTATGCGTATACGCTCATCTATATATGGATACTATAAGCCCGTATCTGTATGCTCTACAGCCTTACAGAGGCTGACTATCTAAGTATATATGCAACACTTCCCCTACTTGCTATGGGACGTAGCAAGAAACATGACAAAAGAAACAAATAAATCCATTGTATCCATCTAAAAACAAAGTGAGAACAACCTTATATCTAACCTTGAATCGACTTCCTCTATTTCCTCCGAACCGAGTGATGGTTGATGAAAGACTTGCATGCTAATATGTCCTGCCTTTTGTAGACTAGCGTCTGCAGATCCACTACATTCTTGGATTTACTATAGACCCATAGCTTTCGTGAACTTTTGGTGTTTATCTCGTCTAAAAGCCTTGGTAAAGATGTCTGCTATATTCTCATTGGTAGAAATCCAAGAATAGTTGATACATTCCTGAAGGTGTCGACTGTTATGGTAGCAGTTATCAATATGTTTTGTGCAAAGCCTTTATGATACCATTAGTGATATGAGAGAGGGCTGCTTGATAATCGCAGCGAATCGGGAGAGGTTTGAGGTTTTGCCGAGGTCTTTGTAGAGTTGTAGCAGACAGCGGCCTTCTCTAAAGGCCTCCAAGCAAACAGTATATTCAGCTTCGAGTGTAAATGCGGCCACTAAATCTTGTTTTCGTGATTGCCTGGATAAGGCTCAAGGATGTTGGCATGATTAACTTGATGTATGATATCTTTTTTTTGGATCCAGTCACTACAAGGTACTTTGCACAGTTTCAGGGGATGTGGAAGCATCAGATATCGACTCAACCATGATACATGGAATGGTGGAGTGGGTTCCAGATATTGCTCCAAGACTGTTTCGATAAAACTCAGGTGAAGATGAACTGATATCACAAAGAAACCCTACCTTTACCTATTGATACCAATACCGACTCTAACTCCGATAACTGCGACAACTGTGCCAACTGCGACTACTCCAAGTGTTAGGGGTTTTCCCTTAGCAGGTGTACGAGGTACGGAGGATGTCCATGGTAATCTGCGTTCGGCCACCTGTCACTATGATTGGTCGATGTCAAACCCGCAGCTGTCCCATCCTCTGAGCGACGAAGTCCTATGCGACATACGAGCCTATCCAATACCGAGCCCTGGCAGAGCGGAATGATTAACCCGCACGTGGGCAGTACACCTTCTCGATCGAACAGCAATAGTCACGACACTTAGCTGGCGAAGGCATCAGTCTCGAACACTTAGGGTGGTATGCTACTGTACGCCTTGGCCCCCGATAGTTAGAGACGTCATGAGTTGTCAACGCACTATCATGCCATCGCGGGAACTTTTGGGTCAGCCGTGCATGATAGTTTCGACCAGAACTAATTTACCTTATCAGCGAAATGGGACAGCCGGCTAGAGCAGGGTACACCTCTACACTCTCCGGCAGGCACACGTCAGAATTCGAGAAGAGGGACTTTACTATGGGGATAACTATACAGTCTAGGGACTCCATATGTTAACTGCGCCCCGGTAGTTCAATCTACCTGTTGAGAACTTGTGTGTGGGTCGACTTTCCGAGTAACGGCAGATTGTAGGTGGTCTGGTCCGACATAAGCTGCAGCCCTGCAATGGGAGTAAAAGCCAGCGAGATGGAAGGTACGATATGTGGCATAGCAGCGGCTGGTCGCCGACGCAAGACTATGAGGGTAAACATATCCCTGCAACCCACTATCCGATTTAGCCTTGAGTTGAGAGATCTAAGAGAAAGTGATGGTTCGATGAACGCGTCAGCGGTCGTTGCCGAAACCTGTTTTCTGCGAAAGCATACAGACCAGAAGAAAAGCAAACGGGCTTATCAGCTACGTGGCAAAACCTGGCGGCATGAGGATAACCTACAGGGATGCCTCGCACTTTAAAAAGTGCCGAACATCAAACGGAAATGTAGCGCAACCTACCGAGATCGAGTAACCAACCTAACGATCGGAGGCCATAGCTATCTTGGTACAAATGCTGAAGTCATAGAGAGTATACGAAGTAACTCGCTCTATAAAAGAACCGCCTTTGCACCTGCAAAGTAAAACATCAAGCTCTAGCAGCAATCCACAGTCAGAACACATCAGCGGACAAGACACTAAAATATTATTGTTGTTTTCTACTTCAAGAATATTTATCTTTACAATATACTTTATGAATTTTCGAGATCTCGATTCTATTGTTCTTTATGCTCACGCCCTCTATGAACGAGCTATTACTCCAGCCGACTTTAGGTTTGCGAGTATCTTTATCCATACGTACGATATTGAGTACGAATATTTTCACTGGTTTTACACCCGTGAACTTCCGTCCGAATACCATAACCTCCGTGTTGAGGACTACGAGGTCCATTCCGACTACGATGACTGGGAAGACTATCTTCAGGATATTTACGACTATTAAGGAAGTAGGTGGCCATACTTTAGTAATAAGTATCCCCGTAACACCAAACGTGTTAGGGGTTTTCCCTTAGCAGGTGTACGAGGTACGGAGGATGTCCATGGCAATCTGCGTTTGGCCACCTGTCATTATGGTTGGTCAATGTCACACCCGCAGCTATCCCATCCTCTGAGCGACGAAGCTACGCATATCCAATACCGAGCCCAGACAAAGCGGAATGATTAACCCGCGCCAGAGCAGTGCACCTTCTCGATCGAACAGCGATAGTCACGACACTTAGCTGGCAGATTCATCAGACCCGTACACTTAGGGTGGTATGCTACTATATGCCTAGGCCCCCGATAGTTAGGGACGTCATGAGTTGATGAACCATGATCACGCCATTGCAGGGACTTTCGGGTCAGCCGTGCATGATCATTTCGACTAGAACTATTTTACCTTATCAGCAATATGGGACAGCCGGCTAGAGCGGGGCACTCCTCTACACTCTCCGGCAGGCACACGTCAGAGCTCGAGAAGCGGGACTTTACTATGGGGATAACAATACAGTCTAGGGACTCCATATGTTAACTGCGCCCCGGTAGTTCAATCTACCTGTTGAGAGCTTGTGTGTGGGTCGTCATTCCTGAGTAACGGCAGTTCTTGGTTGAGCTGGTCCGACATAAGCTGCATCCCTGAGACGGGAGTAAAAGCCAGCGAGATAGGAGTACGATACGTGGCATAGCAGTGGCTGGTCGCCGACGCAAGACTATGAGGGTAAATATATCCCTGCAACCCACTATCCGATTTGACATTGAGTTGAGAGATCTAAGAGGAAGTGATGGTTCGATGAACGCGTCAGCGGTCGTTGCCGAAATATGTTTTCTGCGGAAGCATACAGACCAGAAGAAACGCAAACGGGCTTATTAGCTACGTGGCAAAACCTGGCCGCATGAGAATAACCTATAGGGATGCCTCACACTTTAGGAAGTGCCGAACGTCAAACGGAAAAGTAGCGCAACCTATCGAGATCGAGTAACCAGCCTAACGCTCGGAGGCCATAGCTATCTTAGCACTAACGCCGAAGTCATAGAGAGTATACGAAGTAACTCGCTCTATAAAAGAACCGCCTTTGCACCCGCAAAGTAAAACATCAAGCTTCTGTAGCAATCCACAGTCAGAACACAATAGCGGACAACAACTCTTAAATATTATCAAGTTTTCTACTTTCAGAATATATGTCTATACATTTTCGAGACCTTGATTCTATTGTTCTTTACGCACACGCCCTTTGTGAAAGAGCAGTTACTCCTCACAATTTTTGGTACGCTCGCGGGTTTATTGCACACTACGATATTACCTTCGAATACTGTCATTGGTTTTACACCGGTGATCTCCCTTCAGTTTACTACAACGTTTCCTCCAACGACGAGGAAGAATCCTATTCGGAGTTCTTTCACGAAGAAGAAGATCTTCAGGATACCTACGACTTCTAGGAAGTAGGCGGCCATACTTACAACGGAGCTTTAGTCGTAAGTATCCCCGTAACAAAGCGTGGCAAAGGCGATGTCAAGAAAGACACCTGATATCCCGGGACTCCGAAGCTGCAGCCACCCTCCCACAAACGTGCAACGCCACTGCCAATCATTGCTTCTGCCCTCCAGCAGAAACAGAAACTTGATGACATCTCCACCAATGACCTCCCTACGATTCCAACACCTATATACCCCTTCAGGGTTTGTATTGTTGACGCTGAAAGCTACAGCCCTGAAAGCTACGACCGTTGGGACAACATCTTTGTTCACCACATGTAATGGCGGTGCCAGGTGCACTTGGCTCTGAAGCACACTTGGCCTTCTCAAGTGCACTTGGCTGCCAAGGCCGGGTAACTGCCCTTCATGTATAATCACCTCGCGAAGTGCTTTTGGTACGCTAGTGATTATCTTACCTACATACTGTACAATTGATCAATATTGCTTATTCCCATTAGCAACCGTATCTACAAGTATGCATCCATACGAGGCCGTATGAGGACGTACATCCTTACACTATAATCGCTTTCAGTCACCAGATATGTTTCCCTCTCAGGATTTTGTGATTCCCTTACTTTTCGACGCATCGCCACACTCCGTAACCTCCGAA
This sequence comes from Wilcoxina mikolae CBS 423.85, assembly GCA_014904905.1. Taxonomy (NCBI): domain Eukaryota; kingdom Fungi; phylum Ascomycota; class Pezizomycetes; order Pezizales; family Pyronemataceae; genus Wilcoxina; species Wilcoxina mikolae. Next base: position 290,522 of record MU122155.1, on the reverse strand, counting down.
TCCCAGAACTACTGCTGGAATGTCGATACAAGATAAATAATCATCGAATTGAGTTGATTGATGGTAGTAGGGACAATTCTGAGATAATTTAAATGACAATCGGTCTCAAAGAGACGTGTCACATGCCATGATAGATAGGGACTACTGAGAACTCCAAATGTCTCCATTCACGACCTACACCGAGTATCATTACTAGATCAATGAATCAGGATAAGTACACCTGTCAATCGAGTCAATTGACTGCCGCAGAGATGATAATGAAGTCAATTGGCCACAGGTGTGGTGTCACCTACTCCACATGACGATTTTGAACGAGTCGCAACATCTCAGTTTGAAAGACCTACAAGCATCGAAACTTCATAAGAATTCCTATATCGAGTCAATTGGCAACTGCAGAGAACAATCCAAGACGACTTGGAGGTTAATTAATTCAGAGGTCAATAAATTCAGAGGTCAATAAATTCAGAGGTCAATAAATTGGGAGGTCAATCGATCTGGAGGTAAATCGATTTGAAGAGTTACATCACCGACCGCGATCATTATACGATTACACACATACTCTGATGTCCTATAAGTGTGGAAGTTGGATAAGTACACCTAAATTAAGTTAAGTGTCGCTGGTAGTGACGGATCAGAGATAATTCGAAGGTCAATTGACCCCAAGAAATACGTCACCGGCCCTTATGGCCACTGCTGAAAAGACCTCGAAACATGTTTCATGAGATCCATCATATACGAACGGAAGTTCGAGAAGAATCGAAAGCCAATCGGGCATGAAGGTCTAGCGAAAACCTTCATCAACGATACTGTTCCACCTCACAGAGCTGTACATCACCATAGGACATCGGAGTGGGATCACTTACGATCCCTCGACAATAGCTGTATAGGCATAGTACAAGCGCCATCTCTGGACGTCATCGAAACTACACAGAATATTACTCGCACCCAACGAAATCAGATGAGCTGTCATGCAGTCAACCACACCACTGATAAGAAGTTAGAAGTGATCACTGAGACAATACATTGCCAGTTCATGCTATCGATAGTACGAAGGCTGTAGATACGAAAGCACCTGCATTTGCAGGGCAGCAAATAAAGGCTCTATGTCTCTCACAATCGAAAGGATATCATTCACCTGGAAGCAAAGAGATCGAAAGGATACGATAGGGCCGGACTACAGAAGTCTGAAGGACTGATGAAAGTAGGGGTTCTATTCGTCTGAGTTAGATATCTGAGCAGAAAGAAGTGGAAGGACCGAAAGAGTATTGGAGGACAGGAAGGGCATTGCAGCGAAGGGCAGGTTAGGTAGAGGAGCTCATGAGAAACGTATAGATAGAAGTAATTGTTAAAACGAGAGGATAGAGGTATAAAGACCTCAAGAATCTTTGAGGGTAGAAGGGAAAGATTCTTGACGAGGAGAACAAGCCTTAACAATATACGCATTGAAAGCCAAACATTATTGTCATGAATCTTCATCTATTAGTGATTTCACATCCTGAGCGAATCTTCATAACTTCCTTTGCAAGCTAGTCCTGAAAGCAGTAAGGATACTACTTGTACTGGTAAAATTGGAGTAACACTCCCAGTGTTACATTATATTGTTAGCAAAGAAACACTTCTGTTGAAGCTATCATTCTACCCTCCAAGCGGTCAAAGGTTCTTGATGCTAATGTGCTTTTATATTCCAGATATTGGCTGCCACATCTCACACAGACAGTGCTGATATCACGAACCAGATTTCGATCTTATTACCAGCTGGGAAATAACCTTTCTCCCTGAGGGAAGCTATTACTGTGAGCTGGTACGTGAAGAAGGCTACATCCAGTTAGCATTAGCAGACACCATTCATAGATCGAAAACCGAAGCATTATACCGCGTACACCTCTGAAAGCACCATGTTACGGGGATACTTATTACTGAAGTATGGCTGCCTACTTCCTTAGAAGTCGTAAATGTCCTGAAGATAGTTTTCGGAGTCGTCATAGTCGGAATGGACCTCGTAGTCCTCAATAGAGGGGTTATGGTATTCGGACGGAAGTTCACGAGTGTAAAACCAGTGAAAATATTCGTACTCAATATCTTACGTATGGATAAAGATACTCGCAACCCTAATGTCTGCTGGAGTAATAGCTCGTTCATAGAGGGCGTGAGCATAAAGAACAATAGAATCGAGATCTCGAAAATTCATAAAGTATATTGTAAAGATAATTATTCTTGAAGTAGAAAACAACAATAATATTTTAGTGTCTTGTCCGCTGGTGTGTTCTGACTAGTGTTGGCAACGAACCGCCCGGGGTTCGTACAATTGACGAACCGATTTGGAACCGGATCCTTGCCAAGCCTTTCGCCTCAAACCCCACCATTTCGACCTACAACTGCGAACAAAAATAAGTAAGCGAGTTCTTGTCCGATCGGCTTGATTTTTGGTGCATCCTGTAGCTAACTTCTCCCGCTACAAGATGCGCTACAATTCGAGCCGATCGGACAAGAACTCGCTTACTTATTATCGTTCGAAGATAGATGGTTCGCGAACAGGTTCGGACAAACCTCGGAACTTCGTCCAAATCTCGGATCGAATCCGGATCGAATCGCACCCTGGTTGGATCCGCGACGAACCGATCC
>MU122155.1:268831-286484 GCA_014904905.1 Wilcoxina mikolae CBS 423.85 | reverse complement strand
TTCGTACCTCGTACACCTGCTAAGGGGAAACCCCTAACACACCAATCCCTCGCATACCTCACGATAGACATCTTGCTAGCCCTGATCGGAACCATTGTCCTTCCCGATCTGTGAATGCCGCATTCACCAGACTACGAACCTTCGTTACAGTTACAACACGAAGCTGGTGCTAGGTTCCTTGTTGATTGGGATCTCAATTTTGTGCCCTTCTTTGGAACGTGGAACTTCTACAGCAGGATCTTTCAAGTACAAATCTGGGTCATACTCTGAGCAATGACAGATGCTGGGTCTGATACAATGATGGGAGAGGCAGTGACATTGGTACAAAGGGAATGTGTATTGGTAGTGGCAGGTTATAAGGGGAAAGAAGTGGTTCATTATGAACCTATTGTACGGAATGATATCCATGATTGGGTAGTCTCTTTGATAAACATCATCGAAGCAGAATTAAACCGAATGGATGCATTGATTACCCAGACTCAAGGAAGCAACATCAGGATTAGAGAAGCACTTCCTGAGTTGGTCAGTGCATACGAAGCCCTAGTGTTTACGAAGCACGAAATCTACGTTGCTGTGGCTTCAGGAGTCAATAATCTACAAAGAGCACAACTGGAAGATTACTCAGATATCGTTGCCCAGTCCCAGGTATTCGCAGCCAATGTCAGCACTGCAATTGCCATTGCGAAAGCACATTCTTCCGAAGCTTATGAGGCACTATGCCTAGCTCTTGGGAAGCAGATACATACCTCATCGGTAGCATGGACCTCTATCTGTGGCATATTGGAAAAGAGGGAAAGAGCCCAGGAGAGGCTCACTCTCCAAGAATATACACAGTCAGAAGAACTTACCAGTGTCAAGCGGAAGGCCAACGCAGGGGCGAAGAAGGTTACAGAACTCAAAAAGAAGGCTGACACTGAGAAAAAGCAGAGAGAAAGTGATATAAGGAAGACTCGAAAGGACATGGAGAAAAAGTTCCGGGAATTCACAAGGACCCTTATGACTAGGCTATCAGACGAAACCACCAAGAAATCCATCAAGTCCCTGGCAAGGTCCGTCCTTGGGCATCAAGAAGTAGATATCAAACCAAGTGATGAAGAATTCCACCTTCGTTACTGTATAGGTACCAAAGGAGAAGGATATTGGGTTAAAGAAGCCATTACTCTGGACCCTGAAGGAGCCCCACCACCACAAGGAGGTTCTGGCTCGGAATCCGGCCTCTCTGGCTCAGAAGATGGAGCAGGAGGTGGAGATGGTGATCGTGGTGGTGGAAGCGGAGGAAGTGGTAGAGGTGGAGGTGGAGGTGGAGGGGGAGGGGGATGTGGAGGAGGTGGAGGAGGAGGTGGAAGCGGGGGAAGCAATGCGGGAAGTTTACATCCAAGTCAAATACCTCTACCTCCTTCTGGCAGCACACATTATAGTACGTCACCTCCCAATCCTCGCCTATCAGCCAGATCCTCCAAGAAAGGCAAAACGAAAATACCTCCAGTATTCAAAAGGGATAAAAAGGATTCCAAGGAAATCTATCGAAGGTGGATCCGGTCAGTAGAGCGTTATCTACTGTTCTTCCACGACGAATTCCACGATGATATTAATAAGATCATATGGATTGGTGGCCCGTTGAAAGACAAGGCTCTGGCCTGGTATGATAACCGCGAAGAGGATATGAAGAAGTTCTTCCAGGTTGATAACCTGAAGTCTTTCACCAGTATGATGGAAGAGAGATTCGTTGATAAGCAAGAGGAGGTGAAGTCCCTGCGAAAGATGAATGATCTGATATACAATGGAGATATTGAGGACTACCTGATGAAGATGGAAACCCTCAACGTTCGAGTATGTCTTAGCGGAACCTCTTACATCCATTCCCTTAAACAAGAAATGAACGAGGATATTCAGGACCAAATGTCAACTGCAGAGGTACCATCCAAAGATGACACCACCTTCATAGAAGTAATGAGGCGAGAGGGTGTATCATACAAAGATCGGTTGGCAGAAAAGAATAGGTCTCATCAGAATCATGATAACCACCAGGGCAAGAAGGGAGACAAGCGGAAGAGAGATGAGAATCAGGAGCAAGACAAGAACCAAGAAAAGAAGCCAGAGAAGGACAAAGGTTCTGACCCCAAGAAACCTTGAACAGAGAAAAGGGACCAAAGCCTATTCCCTCTGATAAGGCCAAAGCCCTTAAGGGTATTCCTGAAAGTTTGCTAGAAGCAAGAGCCAAACGCAACAAATGCAAGCATTGTGGATCCTCTGAACATGATTGATGGTTCTTCTGCAAGAATCCCATCAAGCCTTCGTCTAGCAAAAAGAACAAGAAGCCCAAAGATAAGGAGGAAGCTCCGAAGCAGGAGACTACAGCCTCCAGTTCGAAGGCCAGACCAAGGAACTTGGCTGACAGAATCACAGCATCTGCAACTCACACACCCTCGAAAAGGTTGTATGAGGTAGATTCTGATGGTATGGAAATTGACGATTGAGAGACGTTATGTTTCTTATATCTTTTCTCAGGTTTATGATTGCAATCTTTCCTTTCGAGTATAGATACCCACAGACTGCTATATCTTGAGTTTAGTTTTAATGAGAAAACGATTTCTTTCTATATAAAAAGGGTGTCTGAGGATGAGTTCAGTACTCGAAATATGCTGGTCCTATAGTACCCAAGTGCAAACATATGACTATCACAATATCGAACCAATTATAAACACCTGTACGCATATAACTACCACTAGAACCACAACCCATTGCGGCTGGAGCTGTGTCGAAAGGCAGTTCATCATGGTTTCTACACGGAAAGACAGGAAGTGTAAGGCCTTGACTGAAGCACCCCAACCTCACCTCAAGAAAGTGAAGCAGTTACCTCCAGAACCAAAGACTGGTTCAAGATCCAGAGTACACATGTTTGCATCATTTAAGGACAAGAAGAACATCCTGATTAGGGTCCTTTTGGATACAGGGTGTGATACACCTATGATGTCAAAGGAGTGGGCCGAGACTAATGGTGTTCCATTGGTTACTCGAACAGAACCAAAGTCAGTTGAAAACTTCAATGGCGAGATTGTAGAAGGAACAGGATGGCAGTATACCTTCCCAGTCACTCTTCAGTACGAAGACCATTATAGCAAGGGATTCTTTGAAATTGGACCTATGGAATCAGCAACTGAAATCATGTTACCTTACTGGTGAATCGTCAAACATGGAGCACTTAGAGGAATCACTGAAGAAGGTGATAAGCTCCAATTCACATCGAAGCATTGCCATCAGCAATGCACAAAGGCAGAAGTCAGCTCCTTCTCGATTGAATATGACGATAGCATCCTCAAGTTTGGTACTAATCCATGATAGGTGGGAGTAATTGGGTCTATGCATATCAATGCAGCAGGAGAAATGGAGATCGATTGGGTCGAGCGAATTCCATGGCAGTTTGGGGACTTTCAGTCAGTTTATAATGGGGAAACTGCCAATGCTCTACCACCACATCGATCATTTGACCATGCAATAGACTTAAAAGATGGGGAACAGCCTCCATGGCGTCCCATCTATGCTCTCTCTGAAAAAGAACTTTCAGTCCTTAAGGAATATCTAAAGCAATTGCTCGATTCTGGCATGATTCGTCCAAGCAAGACGCCAGCTGGAGCACCAACACTCTTTGTCCCAAAGCCTCATGGAAGGGGTTTAAGATTGTGTGTGGATTACCGAGGACTCAACCGCATCACGATTATGAATCGGTATCCTTTGCCACTTATGAATAAACTTAGGGATAGAGTTATTTGCTCGAAGCTTTTTACGAAGATTGACCTGAAGGCTGGTTACAATCTCATTTGAATCAAGCCTGGTGACGAGTAGAAAACAGCATTTTGTACGAGATATGGATACTATGAATAATTGGTTATGCCCTTTGGATTGGCAAATGTGCCAGCCTCATTCCAAGATATGATAAACGAGATCCTGAGAGATCTAATCAATCATGGAGTTGTGGTCTATATAGATGATATTCTCTTCTATACCCAAGAGGAAGAAGAGCATGTACGATTGACAAGAGAAGTTCTTCGTAGATTACAGGAATACAACTTGGCAATAGCACCAGATAAGTGTGAATGGCATCAGAAACAAGTTGAATTCCTTGGTTATATCATATCAGGAGAAGGTGTCAGCATGGCAGAGGACAACGTTGATACTGTTCTGAAACAGGAAATGCCAGACTCAGTCAAGAACGTTCAGTCATTCTTAGGATTCGCCAATTTCTACCAACGCTTCATCAAGGTCTTTTCGAGAATCTGTAGACTATTGACAGACCTAACCAAACAAACTGGTGAACAGTTCGATTGGATGGCAAATCCACACTGTCAATAGGCTTTCGATTAGTTAAAGAAGTGTTTCACTGAGGCACCAATCCTTCGTCACTTGGAACCTGAACATCCTGTGGTCATTGAGACTGACGCCAGTGACTTCGCTATCGGTGCTGTCCTTTCCCAAGTGATTGATAGATGATTGCACCCTGTGGCCTACCACTCTCGAAAGATGGATATGGCAGAGATTAACCATGAGATCCACGATAAGGAGATGCTAGCAGTAGTATCTGCCTTTAAAGAATGGAGACGTTATCTCGAAGGTGCAGCCCATCAAATCAGTTTATTAACCGATTACAAGAATCTTGAGTACTTCACCACTACTAAGATATTGAATCGAAGACAAGTCCGATGGGTACAGGAACTAGCTGGTAATGATTTCAAGATATTGTACTGACCAGGTAGTGCAAATGGTAAACCAGACAGGTAATCTAGGCGTTCGGAGTACCGCCCTAAAAAGGGGGGAGGTAGTATCGAAGAAAACGAAAATCAACCAATACACCGCATTCTAAGACCTGATCAGTTGGCAACATCTGAAGGGGAAACACTGCAGGTGACAGCAGCGAAGCTACGAGGCGAACAGTAATGATTTCTTCTGCTAAGTTGAGATCAATCCCAGTGGTCAAGTTCAATTCTTGGATAATAGAAGCAGTGGTAGGCGCTGCAAATAACGACGCTGCATGGCAGGATGAGCACGTTAGAGCAATGGGAGGAAGTTCAAGCCTTGACATCTCTTTTGAGAACGAAGCCCTTTATTACAAAGGCAGGCTGGGGATTCCAGATGATCTACAGATACAAAAGCAAATACTCGAAGCAGAGCATGATTCGAAGGTGACAGGTTATATGGGACAAGACAAGACAATTGAGCTGGTTCGAAGGAACTTCTTTTGGTCAGATATGGAGAAATTTATTGAAGACTACGTCCGCTCATGCCCTGAATGCCAGAAGAACAAAACAGCTCGTCACGAATGCTACGGTCTTCTACAACGTCATGAATTAGCATATCGTCTATGGGATTCAATTTCTATGGATTTCATCATCGATCTACCTATATGTGATGGTTGTTCATCGGTCTGGGTTATTGTTGACAGGTTTACAAAGATGGCACAGTTTATATCACTGAAAGATGGCGAGAAGAAAGCCACAGACCTTGTTAAGATCTTCCTGAAAGAAGTATGGAGATTTCATGGTCTGCCATCGAACATTGTGTCAGACAGAGATGCCAGGTTTACATCTGCATTTTGGTCTTCCTTGGTTGAATCTCTTGATATCCAATTGAAGATGTCTTTGCCATTTCATCCACAAACTGATGGTCAAACGGAAAGAGTCAACCAAACACTAGAATGTTACCTGAGGAACTACTGCAACTACAAACAGGATAACTGGCCTGAGATGTTGCCAATGGCAGAGTATGCCTACAGCAACTCACTTACCACCACAACTGGCATGTCACCTTTCTTTGCGAATTATGGGTTCGATCCTCGAACGAATTGGCCTGTTGAAGCATAAGCAAAGAATTCGGCATCAAGGAACTATGTTCATTGGATGTCAAGTGTGCATGACTTGTGTCGAAGAGATTTAGAAAAGGCACAAGAGGCAATGGGAAGGTACCATGATAAGCGTGCTAAGGAACCTCCAAAGTATTCGGTTGGTGATCTAGTAATGCAAAATGGAAAGAACCTAAAGATCATACACCCATCCAGAAAGCTAGATGCGAAGCTATATGGTCTTTTCAAGGTGCTAACGGTACTCTCACCTACTGCATTGAAACTGGAATTGCCTAAGCACTGGCGAATCCATAATACTTTCCATGTCTCTCTCATTGAACCCTATCGAACAGCTACTACTCCTTTCAGACCTGCACCTGAACTCGCCACCAGTAAAGAAAACGAACTAGATAATGATGTACAAGGCTACGAATATGAAACAGGCTATGAGGTTGAAGAGATCATGGGCAGCCAGTATAGCAAGGCATGAAAGCAGGTGCTATACCTGGTCAATTGGAAAGGATATCCAGATGAAGCAGATTGGACTGAGGAACCTTATGAGAACTTTGATGACAAGGGGATGTTGAAGGATTATCATAAGAGAAACCCCCAGGCAGCTAAGAACAAGAGGTTGCGCTAGTACCTTTTCCCCACGAAGGGTTTTTAATGGCTAGCACAATACCTAGGAAAAGGAATAGGTTTTTGGGGCACAAGGGGTCGCATTTTTTCCAAGGAGGAAAGGAGGAACTTTGGGTTTTTGGCACAAGAGGTAATTTTTACCAAAGGCAATGAAGAGCTGGCTAGAATAATAGTTCAGAGATGAACGCTATAAGGAGGAGGGTAGTGTTACACCTCACAGAGCTGTATATCACCAAAGGACATCAGAGCGCGGTCACCTACGATCACTTGACAATAGCCGCATCGGGATGTTACAAGTACCATCCCTGGATGTCATCGAAACTACACAGAATATCACTCGCACCCAATGAAATCAGACGAGCTGTCATGCAGTCAACCACACCACTGATAAGAAGTTAGAAGTGGTCACTGAGATGATACCTTGCCAGCTCATGCCATCGATAGTATGAATACAGCTGAGAGGCTGTAGATATGAAAGCACCTGCGTTTGCAGCATAGCAAACGAAGGCTCTATGTCTCTCATGATCGAAAGGATACCATTCGCCTGGAACCAAACAGATCGAAAGGATACGATAGGTCCAAACCACAGAAGTTCGAAGGACCGATGTCAGTAGTGGTTCTATTCGTCTGAGTTAGAGATCTGAGTGGAAAGAAGTGGAAGGTCCGAAAGAGTGTTGTAGGACAGGAAGGGCATTGGAGCGAAGGGAAAGTTAGGTAGAGGAGCTCATGAGAAAAGCGTAGATAGAAGTAATTGTTAGAGCGAGAGGATAGAGGTATAAAGACCTCTAGAATCTTTGAAGGTAGAAGGGAAAGATTCTTGATGAGAAGAACAAGCCTTAACAATATACGCATTGAAAGCCAAACATCTTTGTCTTGAATCTTCAGCTATTAGTGACTTTCACATCCTGAGTGAATCTTCATAACTTCCATCGCAAGCTAGTCCTGAAAGCAGCAAGGATACTACTTGTAATGGTTAAATTGGAGTATTGCTCCTGGTGTTACAGATACTCTTATACGCACCGATTCATCGTTTCTACGATAGTAACCCTGAACATGTCGGTTTTTAATGATCGGGTATGGGGAGAAGTCACCGATGATGAACGCGTTCGATCAAGTACACTTGACGATTACCTTCTTTGACTTCAGCAGAAACTCTGAAGTGCACCTACAGAGAATGATTACACTAGTACGGAAGTGCATTTACCGAAAAATACTACCTATGGGCAGAGTTCAAGACCCTGATAGTGGGACTACAATGGCAGATCATGAAGCAATTCAGAGTGGGAAGTTTAACACCGAATGTTCTAAAGGGTCAAGCAGAATCAAAGCCAATACTCCATTGTACGATTCTATAAGACAGATGAACAAAGAAGCTGAATTCATCTGATATCGTCAACGAAGTGATTTTATGGGCAATCATTGTATGAGTAAAGTGTACCTTTGACCGACAACTTACGCAAACTGCATATCGATCGATACCTGATCACAACTACAATCACGATTACTCCTTGGTGAGACTCAATCGAGTTCCCGATCATCGTTCGAGAAATCAGCGATGCCATATGAGACAACAATGACTACAGACTGCACGATGCCGATTTTTATCGTCATGGGAGTGGTCCAAGTCGGGAGTAAATCGATTCTCAATTGATAACAAGCGATCCTTCGACCATCGATGGAGTTGTCTTATCCGAACGGGATGGACGTCTACTTGGTTGCATCCCTAGGCGGGATGGACCTCTCCTTTGTCTTATCCGAGCAGGATGGATGTCTACTTGATTGCATTCCTAGGAGGGATGGACCTCTACTTCATCTTATCCAGCGCGATGGACATCTACTTGGCTGCCGAAACAACTTCCAGTGGAAAGACCACTGTCGGTGACTTATTACACCCAAGCTGCAAAGGTGGCTTGACGTTCGGAACGAACCAGCATTAATCGCAACCTTGAGCCTTGACGGCAGCGAGATGATATCTGCAACAGATAGTAGAAAGGCTACTCTCTCGGTTCAGTATTTTGAGAGCTTGGCACCGGATGACGAATCAGATTTCTTAATTGTGCTTATAAAGGCATAAGACTTGGTTTTGGGACTCGGATTACCTTGGTTGAAGGCCCAAAACCCGGAAATCGATTGGAAGGCGGGTCGACTCGTGTCCTTTTGAACCCCTAGTGGGCCGCAGGCCACCAATAGGAATCGCGATAGAACCCTGTACGCAGATACCAACGGAACTTCGCAGGAACACGGTGGTAAACGTCTGGACATTTGTTTGCTTCGAGCATCCACATTCGACGACCTCCTTGAAGGCAACGAGGTCGTCATGACATTCACCCTACGGTTTGGGGTGTCTACCTGGCTGCTTGGAGCATCATTATGGCGTGTGATCTCAGATGAGAAACTCCGATACTAGATGGGCAAGCAGGGAGCAGTGGCGGTAGTTGCGGCAGAAGAGTTACGCAGTGAAGGTGATTGAATGACTGCTACCAGCTCGCTGTTACACCTCACAAGCTGGACACCATCAAAGGCCATCGGAGCGGAGTCACCTATGATCACTCAGCGATAGCCGCATCGGGATAGCACATGCGCCATCCCTGGACATCATCGAAACTACCCAGAATATCACTCGCATCCAACAAAATCAGATGAGCTTTCATGCAGTCAACCACACCACTGATAAGAAGTCAGAAGTGGTTATTGGGACGATGCCTCACCAGCTCATATCATCAATAGTGCGAAGACAGCTGGGAGGCTGCGGATACGAAAGCACCTGCGTTTGCAGCATAACAAACGAAGCCTCCATGTCCCTCACGATCGAAAGGACACCATTTGCCTGGAAGCAAAGAGATCGAAAGGATACGATAGGTCCGGATCACAGAAGTCCGAAGGACTGATGTCAGTAGGAGTTCTATTCGTCTGAGTGAGGGATCTAAGCGGAGAGATGCAGAAGGTCCGAAAGAGCGCTGGGAGACAGGAAGGGCATTGGAACGAAGGGAAGGTTAGGTAGAGGAGCTCATGTGAAAAGCGTAGATAGAAGTAATTGTTAGAGCGGGAGGATAGAGGTATAAAGACCTCTAGAATCTTCAAGGGTAGAAGGGCAAGCTTCTTGACGAGGGGAACAAGCCTTAACAATATACGCATTGGAAAGCCAAATATCTTTGTCTTGAATCTTCTTAGTGACTTTCACATCCTGAGCGAAACTTCATAACCTCCACTGTAAGCAATTCCTGAAAGCAGTAAGGATACTACTTGTACTGATAAACCTGGAGTGATGCTCCCGGTGTTACATTATATTGTTAGCAAAGAAACACTTCTGTTGAAGCTATCTTTCTACCCTCCAAGCGGTCAAAGATTCTTGACGCTTATGCGCTTTTATATTCCAGATATTGGCTGGCACATCTCACAGGGAGAGTGCTGGTATCACGAACCAGACTTTGATCTTATTACCAGCTGGGAAAAGACCTCTCTCCCAAAAAGAAGCTACAACTGTGAGCTGGTGCGTGAAGAGGACTACATCCAGCTAGCATTGGCAGTTACCATTCATCGATCAAAAAACCAAGTTCTATACCGTGCACACCTCCGAAAGCAACAATCCCTCGCATACCTTAAGATAGTCATCTTGCTAGCCCTGATCGGAACCATTGTCCTCCCAGATCTGTGAATGCCACATTCACCAGACTACAAGCCTTCGTTACAGTTACAACAGGAAGCTGGTGCTAGGTTCCTTATTGATTGGGATCTCGATCTGGTCCCCTTCTTCGGAACTTGGAGCTTTTATAGCAGGATCTTTCAAGGACAAATATGGATCGTACTTTGAGCAATGACAGACGCTGGGTCTGAAACGATGATGGGGGAGGCAGTGACGTTGATACGAAGGGAAAGTGCATTGGTAGTGGCAGACAATAAGGGGAATAAAGTGGTTCGTTATGAACCCATTGTGCGGAATGATATCCCTGATTGGATAGTCACTTTGATAAACAGCATCGAAGCAGAATCAAACCGAATAGATGAATTGATTACCCAGATGCAAGGAAGCAACATCAAGATTAGAGAGGCACTACCTGAGTTGGTCAGAGCCTACGAAGCCCTAATATTTAGGTAAAACGAAATCTATGATGCTGTGGCTTCTGGAGTCGATAATCTACAAAGAGCACAACTGGAAGATTACTCAGAAATCGTTGCCCAGTCCCAGGTATTCGCAGCCAATGTCAGCGCTGCAATTGCCATTGCGAAAGCATAGTCTTCCGAAGCTTATGAGGAACTATGTCTGGCCATTGGGAAACAGATACATGCCTCATCGGCAGCGTGGACCTCTATCTCTGGCATATTGGAAAAGAGGGAAAGATTCCAGGAGAGGCTCGCTCTCAAAGTACATACACAGTCAGAAGAACTTATCTGTGTCAAGCGGAAGGCCAACGAATAGGCCAAGAGGGTTACATAACTCAAGAAAAAGGCTGACGCTGAGAAGAAGCAGAGAGAAAGCGATTTAAGGAAGACTAGAAAGGACATGGATAAGAAATTACTGGAGTTTACAAGGACCCATATGACCAGGCTATCGGACGAAACCACCAAGAAATCCATTAAGTCCCTAGCACGATCGGTCCTTGGACATCAAGAAGGAGATATCAAACTAAGTGACGAAGGGTTCCGTGTTCGTTACTGTATAGGTACCAAAGGAAAAGGTTATTGGGTTAAGGAAGCCATTACTCCAGATCCTGAGGGAGCCCCACCACCACCACAAGGAGGTTCTGGTTCAGAATCCGACCTCTCTGGCTCTGAAGATGAAGAAGGAGGCGGAGATGATGGTGGTGGTGGATGTGGAGGAAGCGGAGGAAGTGGTGGAGGTGGAGGTGCAGGAGGAGGTGGAGGTAGAGGAGGAAGTGGAGGGGGCGGTAGCGGAGGAAGTGGTGCAGGAAGTTTACATCCAAGTCAAATACCCCTATCTCCTTCTGGCAGCACACATTATAGCACGCCACCTCTCAACCCTCATCTATCAGCCAGATCCTCCAAGAAAGGCGAAATGAAAATGCCTCCAGTCTTCAAAGGGGATAAGAAGGATCCCAAGGAAATCTATTGAAGATGAATTCGATCAGTGGAACGTTATCTACAGTACTTCTGCGACGAATTCCACAATGATATTGATAAGATCATACTAGTTGGAGGCCTAGAGGAAGACAAGGCTCTAGCCTGGTATGATAACTGCGAAGAACACATGAAGAAGTTCTTCCAGGTTGATAACTGGAAATCTTTCACCAGTACAATGGAAGAAAGATTCGTCGATAAGCAAGAGGAAGAGAAGTCCCTTCGAAAGATGAATGATCTGAAATACACTGTAGATATTGAGGACTACCTAACGAAGATGGAAACCCTCAACTTTCGAGTATGTCTCAGCGGAACCTCTTACATCCATTCCCTTAAACAAGGAATGAACGAGGAAATTCTGGATCGAATGTCAACTCCAGAGGTACCACCCAAAGATGACACAGCCTTCATTGAATTAATGAGGCGATTGGGTATATCATACGAAGATCGGTTGGCACAGTAGAATAGGTCTCACCCAAATCGTGACAACTCCCAAGGCAAGAAGGGAAACAAACGAAAGAGAGATGATAATCAGGGGCAAGACAAGAACCAAGAAAAGCAGCCAGAGAAGGACAAAGGTTCTGATCCCAAGAAACCTCGGACAGAGAAGAAGGGACCAAAGCCTATTCACTCTCATCAGGCTGAAGCCATTCAGGGCATTCCTGAAAGTTTGCAAGAAGCAAGAGCCAAACGCAACAAATGCAAGCGTTGTGGATCCTCTGAACATGATCGATGGGTCTTCTGCAAGAATCCCATCAAGGCTTCATCTAGCAAGACAAACAAGAAGCCCAAAGATAAGGAGGAAGCTCCAAAGCAGGAGACTACAGCCTCCAGTTCGAAGGTCAGGCCAAGAAACTTGGCTGACAGAATTACAGCATCTGCAACTCATGCACTTTTGAAGAGGTTGTATGAGGTAGATTCGGATGGTATGGAAATTGACGATTAAAAGACGCTGGGTTTCTTATGTCTTTTCTTAGGTTTAGGATTGCGATCTTTCCTTTTGGATATAGACACTCACAGAATGTTATATCTTGAGTTTAGTTATAATGAGAAACGATTTCTTTCTATATAAAAGGGTGCCTGAGGATGAGTTCAGTACTCGAAATATGCTGGTCATACTGTACCCAAGTGCAAACATATGACTACCACACTATCAAAACAATCGTAAAAGACACCTCTACGCTTATAAAACACCACTAGAACCACAACCCGTTGCGGCTTGAACTGTGTCGAAAGGCAGTTCATCATAGTTTCTACACGAAAAGACAGAAAGTGCAAGGCCTCGGCCAAAGCACCTCAACCTCAACTCAAGAAAAAGAAGCAGTTACCTCCAGAACCAAAGACTGGTTCAAGACCCACAGTACGCATGTTTGCATCATTCAAGGACAAAAAGAACGTACTGGTCAGGGTCCTTTTAGACACAGGGTGTGATACACCTATGATGTCAAAACAGTGGGCCAAAGCTAATGGTGTTCCATTGGTTACTCGAACAGAACCAAAGTCAGTTGAAAACTTCGATGGCGAGAGTGTAGAAGGAGCTTGATGGCAGTATACCTTTCCAGTTACTCTTCGGTACAAAAACCATTATACCAGACAAACCTTCGAAATCGGACCTATGGAATCAGCAACTGATATCATGTTACCTTACTGGTGGATCGTCAAGTATGGAGTACTTAGAGGAATCACTGAAGAAGGTGATAGGCTCCAATTCACATCGAAGAATTGCCATCAGCATTGTACAAAGGCAGCAGTCAGCTCCTTCTCGAATGAATATGACCATAGCATCCTCAATTTTGATACTGATCCACGATGAATCGGAGTAATTGGATCTGTGCATATCAATGCAGTAGGTGAAATGGAAATCGATTAGGTCGAACGAATTCCATGGCAGTATCGAGACTTTCAGTCAGTTTATAATGGGGAAACTGCCAATGCTCTACCACAACATCGATCATTTGACCATGCAATAGACTTAAAAGATGGGGAGCAGCCTCCATGGGGTCCCATTTACGTTCTTTCTGAAAAAGAACTTTCGGTCCTTAAGGAGAGTCTAAAAGAAATGCTCGATTCTGGCAAGATTCGTCCAAGCAAGTCACCAGCTGTAGCACCAATACTCTTCGTGTCAAAGCCTCATGGACGGGGTTTAAGGTTGTGTGTGGATTACAGAGTACTCAACCGCGTCACGATTATGAATCTGTATCCTTTGCCACTTATGACCGAACTTAGGGACACAGTTACTGGCTCAAAGCTTTTTACAAAGATTGACCTAAAGGCTGGTTACAATCTCATTCGAATAAAGCCTGATGACGAATGGAAAACAGCATTTCGTACGAGATATGGACACTATGAATATTTGGTTATGCCCTTTGGATTGGTAAATGCGTCAGCCTCATTCTGAGATATGATGAATGAGATTCTGAGAGATTTAATCGATCATGGAGTTGTGGTTTATATAGATGATATCCTCATCTATACCAAAGATGAAGAAGAGCATGTACGATTGACAAGAGAAGTCCTTCGTAGATTACAGGAATACAACTTGGCAATAGCACCAGATAAGTGTGAATGTCATCAGAAGCAAGTAGAATTCCTTGGCTATATCATATCAGGAGAAGGTGTCAGCATGGCAGAGGACAACGTTGATACTATTCTGAAACAGGAAATGCCAGACTCAGTCAAGGACGTTCAGTCATTCGTAGGATTTACCAATTTTTATCGACGCTTCATTAAGGACTTTTCAAGAATCTGCAGACTATTGACAGACCTAACCAAACAAACTGGTGAACAGTTCGATTGGAAGGCAAACCCACGCTGTCAAGAGGCTTTCGATTGGTTAAAGAAATGTTTTACTGAGGCACCAATCCTTCGTCACTTTGAACCTGAACATCCTGTGGTTGTTAAGACTGACGCCAGAGACTTCGCCATCGGCGCTGTCCTTTCCCAAGTGATTGATGGATGATTGTACCCTGTAGCCTACCACTCTCGAAAGATGGATAAGGCAGAAATTAACTATGAGATTCATGATAAGAAGATGCTAGCAATAGTATCTGCCTTTAAAGAATGGAGATGTTATCTCGAAGGTGCAGCGCATCAAATCAGTGTGTTTACCGATCACAAGAATCTTGAGTACTTCACCACTACTAAGATATTGAATCGAAGATAAGCCTGCTGGGCACAGGAACTGGCTGGTTATGATTTCAAGATATTCTACCGACCAGGCAGTACAAATGGGAAACCAGATGTATTATCTAGGTGTTCGGAGTACCGCCCTAAAATGGGGGGAGGTAGTAACGAAGAAAACGAAAATTAACCAATACACCGCGTTTTAAGACCTGATCAGCTGCTAACATCTGAAGGGGAACAGTACAGGTGACAGCAGCGAAGCTACGAGGCGAACAGATTATGATTTCTTCTGCTAAGTTAAGGTCAATTGCAGTAGTCAAGTTCAATTCTTGGTTATTAGATGCTGTGGTAGTCGCTGAAAATAAAGACGCTGCATGGCAGGAAGAGTACGTTAGAGCAATGGAAGGGAGCCCAAGCTCTGACATCCCATTTGAGAACGAAGCCCTTTATTATAAACGCAGGCAATGGATCCCAGACGATCTAGAGTTACGAAAGCAAACACTAGAAGCAGATCATGATTCGAAGGTAGCTGGACATATGGGACAAGACAAGACAATTGAGCTGGTTCGAAGGAACTTCTTTTGGGCAGAGATGGAGAGATTCATTGAGAACTATGTCCGCTCATGCCGTGAATGCCAGAAGAACAAAGCAGCTCGTCATGCTCGCTACGGACTTCTACAACCTCTCGAGTTAGCATACCGTCCATGGGCTTCAATTTCTATGGATTTCATCATCGATCTACCTGTATCTGATGGATGTTCATCGGTCTGGGTTATCGTTGACAGGTTCACAAAGATGGCACACTTTATACTACTAAAGGATGGCGAGAAGAAAGCTACAGACTTGGTTAAGTTCTTCTTGAAAGAAATATGGAGATTCCATGGTCTGCCATCGAATATTGTGTCAGACAGAGATTCCAGGTTTACATCTGCATTTTGGTCTTCCTTGGTCGAAGCTTGTAATGGCGGTGCCAGGTGCACTTGGCTCTCAAGCGCACTTGGCTCCCAAGCGCACTTGGCCTTTCCAAGTGCACTTGGCTGCCGAGGCCTGGTAACCGCCCTTGATATATAATCATCTCGCGAAGTGCTTTTGGCACGCTGGCGATTATCTTACCTACATACTGTACAATTGATCTATATTGCTTATTTCCCATTTGCAACCGTATCTACATATATAATCTCATACGAGGCCGTACACGGGCGTACGTCATTACACTATAATCGCTTTTCAGTCACCAGATACGTTTCGCTCACGGGATTTCGTGATTTCTTTGCTTTTTCGACGCGTCAGACCTACACCGAGAACTATCGTCAGATACAAGATAAGTAATAATCCAATTGAGTTGATTGACGGTGGTAGAGACGATTCCGAGATGATTTAGATGCCAATCAGTCCTGAGAGATGCGTCACCTGCCATGATAGGCACTCCTGAAAACATGAAAACCCTATTCTCGACCTACAACGAGTATCACCACTAGATTGATGAAATCAGAATATGTATACCGTTCAATCGAGTCAATTGACTGCCGCAGAGATGATTCTGAAGTCAATTGGCCCCGAGTGTAGTGTCACCTACTCCACATGACGATTTCGAACGAATCGCAATACCTCACTGTTCGAGACCTACAAGCGTCGAAACTTCCAGAGACGATTTGGAGTTCAATGGATCCCGAGAAACGCGTTACTGGCCCTTATGGCCACTGCTGAGAAGACCTCGAAAACGCGTTTAACGAGATCCGTCGCATACAAACGGATGATCGAGACGAATCGAACCGTCATCAACGTCACTCTCACATATTGATCAATTGGATCTTCGATACCTCTTTTCCAACGCGTTACTCCTCGGAACCCATCATCGCTACGGTGATGATTCGGGATAAGTATTCCGTCCATTAGAGTTGATTGATGCGAGCAGAGTCAATTCTGAGACGATTCGGAGGTCAATCGACCCTGATACAATCGTGACCGCCCTGATGGCCACACCCCTGACAAGACCTCGAAACACGTTCGACGAGACCAATCATATACGTATGAACGATCGATGGCAACCTATTGAGCAGCTCGAAGTGCTAGCGAAGCCTTCATCGACATCCACCATACGCGTCAATTCATTGACGCTCGAGTCTGGCGAAGAAGCCACCGACGATAAAACGCATTGGATCAAGTGCACTTGACGATTACCTTCTTACGATGCGAAGCGTACATACGACGCGTTAGCATCCACGAACAAAGATTCAAGCTCACTTACGGAGCATCAGCATTGCACGGAAGTGCACCTACGCAGAACGATTACACAAGCACGGAAGTGCACTTACAGAGAAAGACTACCGATGACTCTGAGTGGGAAGTTTAACCCCTGAATGTTCAAAAGTGTCAAGCAGATCAAAGCCGATACTCCATTGTGCAATTTTACGAGATGGATAAGCAAGTACGAAACGCGAACAAAATCACACCTCAAGGCATCGTATCCCATAGTGGGAATGGATGCACATCAAGTAATCGTATCCTCTAGTGGGAATGGATGCACCTCAAAGTCGTCGTATCCCCTAGCGGGAATGGACGCATCTGTTACGGAGATACTTAGCGATAAAGTATGGCCGCCTACTTCTTTAGAAGTCGTATGTATCCTGAAGATAGTCTTCAGAATCGTCGTAGTCGGATTGAACCTCGTAATCATCGATTGGGAGGTTGTGGTTTTCAGAGGGAAGTTCACGGGTATAGAACCAGTGAAAATATTCGTACTCAATATCGTACGTGTGGATAAAGATACTCGCAATGCGGAAATCGCTTGGGGTGATTGCTCTTTCGTAAAGGGCGTGAGCGTAAAGAACAATAGAGTCAAGATCTCAAAAATTCATAAAGTATATTGTAAAGGTAAATATTCTTGAAGTAGAAAACAACAATAATATTTTAGTGTCTTGTCCGCTGGTGTGTTCTGACTGTGGATTGCTGCTAGAGCTTGATGTTTTACTTTGCGGGTGC
>MU122155.1:130162-259483 GCA_014904905.1 Wilcoxina mikolae CBS 423.85 | reverse complement strand
GTGACTATCGCTGTTCGATCGAGAAGGTGTACTGCCCACGCGCGGGTTAATCATTCCGCTTTGCCAGGGCTCGGTATTGGATAGGCTTGTATGTCGCGCAGCACTTCGTCGCTCAAAGGATGGGATAGCTGCGGGTGTGACATCGGCGAACCATAGTGACAGGTGACCTAACGCTGATTGCCATGGACATCCTTCGTACCTCTTACACCTGCTAAGGGGAAACCCCCATCAGCATCCTTTCCTCCATATCCCTGATCAGGATTGGGCAAATGGTTATCCTTTTATAATTAGGAGGGATAGCCCTTCGGTTGACGAACCGGAGGAGCTGGTCGTGCCCATGGCATATGACCTGGTTCTAGGCTTGCCTTGTTCAAGGCTAGAAACCCTGAGGTTGACTGGACATCCGGTCAACTTCTAACTCTGCGGACCCCAAGTGGCGGTGCAAATACACCGACGGCCACTGTGAATGTGATGTCGAATCCTCCACAGGCATCTGAGGAGGGCGGTGAAGTAATTAAGTCTCCTGACATCTGCTCGGAGCCACCGCATTCGAGAGTCTCTTAGCTAGTGACCAGATTCTCGCGGCATTCGTCATACGCCTTGACGATTGCACAGGGTTGCTGTGAGCTTCCATGGAAGGCATCACCATTGGTGAGAGGAGCGCCTGGAGCTGGACGAGCGAGCAGGAGCAGCGGCGGTAGTTGCGGCAGAAGAGTTACATATTGACGGTGCTTGAATGACTGCTACCAGCTCGCCGAGTCACGAAGGGAGGAGGTGCGCCACGGTCATGCTCCATTGTGTCGGGCCGGCTGGTACCGCTACTCCCGGGAATTCCTATCCTCCATCAGACGAAGTTGAAAGCACACAGCCAACGAGATTAGATGGAGCAATTACAGACGACGGCGGCCATGCCATATCCCCGCCAATTATCAGGAATTCGTGAAGGTCTTTAACAAGGCCAAGGCAGAGACGCTGCTACCGCACCGGTCAATTGACCATGCGATCGACCCCGGGCACAAGCTGCCATATGGGCGTACCTATTACCTGTTGGAGGTTGAGTCAAGAACTCTAAAGGCCTATATCAAGAAAAACCTGGCCATGGTTTCATCAAGCGGTCATCATCACCGCTGGCTTGAAACTCTGAAGTCGACTACCGAGCTCTCAATGCGAGCACAATCAAGAATCGGTATCCCTTTCCATTGATCTCGGAGATTCTTGACCATGTTAGCAGCCACGAGAAACGGCTGCTGGGCGGATGGCACTTATTGAACCACGGGAGAGCCGCGGAATGAAGATTTCTCGAGTGCAGAGTGCAACTCTCCGATATGGCGATACAAGGTTACGTTTTAAGTCTATCCTTTCTTTAAGAAACACTTACTTTATAAGAGATTCTGCGACACTTGCAATCCGTGCAGAAACAGAAGCACAAAGCCTCAATGGCAATCGGAAATGTCATATCAACGAGAAAATCGATAAGAGAATCGACATGAGAATCGACACCGCATTTAGTCGTCGACGGAGCACCAACCTCAAAAGAGGGGAATGACCGTTCCAGAATCCGAGAAACTGCTACTACGACGAAACCCGCACCAGAAGTGCTGGAACAATTACCCATCATCATGCAGACTCAATGAGATCTTACCGGCGTACGACTTCACTATCGAGCACCTGGAAGGCACAAACAAAACCCGCCGATGGCCCGTCGAAACGGCCCGATTATGAGATCGGCTACAAGAAGCCTGTCGGACGGCTCTTGGCGACCCTGACAGTGGAACCCTACGATGACCTCCTACCAGCGATAAAGAAGGCCCAAGCTGCTGACCGATTGGCGGTCGACATCTCAGTGTCGTTGCTGGAGCTCTGACCTACGAGGGGAGGATATATGTCCCCGCGGACGATGCTATCCGCGGTGAAGTGGAATTCTATTGGCCTACGATGGACGCGTACATAAGGAAGTACGATAGCGGCTGCGAATGACGATGCTGGTCTTTACCACCTGCTAGCGGTTGAGAGTAAGCCAATCGAGATGTCCAGCTGCGCGAATGTGAACCAGCTGCAATCCTTAATGGACGTATGAGAAGGCTACCGCGTTGGACCTTCAGAGCTGAGAGCGCGGACGTACCGAATTGCATGGTAACTATGACCTTGCCGAGGGTTGCTTACGAATTAGATATATCAACAGATGAATATGCTCTGCAATTGGACTTATCTCCGAGAGCACCAAACGAAGCCATGACGATAATCGATTGACGTCGCCGCAGATAGTGGTGATTAACCGTATCAGGCTAGATTTTAAGGTGTGACCCCTACAGCTAGGCTCGGAAGGGCATGGCGTGTGAAAACCCACTACTTTCGTGGATTCGGAAGTCGAAGGCATGGAAATCGGAGAATGGCTGCCTTGATGCACTGGAGCAGAAGCATACTTGGTTACTTTGTGAGTACGACATGATGGCACACTTACGAGTTAGATACCGCAACTCGAATGAGCATGTACGAATGCATGTCGACATATGATGACTGCAATCGAGGGCAGAACGAGGCCGACACAAGTCAACCAACCACCACTGGATCTGAAGCAGGATGGCAACGGAAAGTCGAATCCCGATAATCGATATACGAGTCAACTTGGAGCCAATCGGTGAGACACATATGATCAATGCCGAGAGCGGAGGCTATCACCGACGAGGTCTGCCGTGTGCTTGGATATACGAAAGCACAGAGACATGGAAACCATATGAATCTGAGAGCTCTCAAGAGCAGCAGCTATGACCAAGATAAGTACATCATGCAATTATGCAAGTTGACTGCTGCAGCGATGCGATACCAGCCGCGGTGCGATCCCGGCCGTGATGGCCTTGCCCCTCAGATGACGTTCACGAACGCGTTCGACGAAAGAAATCGTATACGATCGATCGATCGATTAGTCGGAAGTAAAGACTTCGTCCAGCATATCACGTGTCAACTACGATAACGATGCCAAATAACGCCTGCAAGTCGGCCAATGGCATTTACCGATTGGAGCATCACCGAGCAAGCACTACGGAGATCAATTATTTGGATTCGGAGATGGACTTGGAGGATTCAGGGTCAATTGGGCGTTTCCTTCTCTTCTCTTTATCCTCTTCGTTTCTTATGGATCTCGGCCCGGTATAAATGGCGTTGGCACGTGTTTTACCATCGCCACTGGAGGTGGAGTTTCCCCGTGCGCCGGATCCTCCGTTGAGGCCGCCTTGATGGCATCGATCGGTCGCGGGACTTATGCAGTCGTACGAAGGCGTACGCACCTTATCTTGTCTTTCTTCATGTATATATGTGTTGCAGCCCAGGAGGTCTGCTGATAAAGAGGGGGATGATGTAATGGCGGTGCCAGGTGCACTTGGCTCTCAAGCGCACTTGGCTCCCAAGCGCACTTGGCCTTCCCAAGTGCACTTGGCTGCCGAGGCCGGGTAACAGACCTTCATATATAATCACCTCGCGAAGTGCTTTTGGCACGCTAGCGATTATCTTACCTACATACCGTACAATTGATCTATATTGCTTATTTCCCGTTTGCAACCGTATCTACACGTATACTCTCATACGAGGCCGTACACGGGCGTACGTCCTTACAAAGCTCTCGATATCCAATTGAAGATGTCTTCACCATTTCATCCACCAACTGATGGTCAAACGGAAAGAGTCAACCAAACGCTAGAATATTACCTGAGGAACTACTGCAACTATGAACAGGATAACTGGTCTGAGATGTTGCCAATGGCAGATTATGCCTACAACAACTCACTTTCCACCGCGACTGGCATGTCACCCTTCTTTGCGAATTATTGGTTCGATCCCAGAACGAATTGGCCTGTTGAATCAGAAGCAAAGAATCCGGCATCAAGGAACTATGTTTATTGGATGACAAGTGTGTATGACCTGTGTCGAAAAGGTTTAGAGAAGGCACAAGAGACAATGGGGAGGTACCATGATAAGCGTGCTAAGGAACCTCCAAAGCATTCGGTTGGTGATCTAGTAATGCTAAATGGAAAAAACCTAAAGATCAGACAAGCATCTAGAAAGCTAGATGAGAAGTTACATGGTCCTTTCAAGGTGCTAAAAGTACTCTCACCCACAGCATTAAAACTTGAATTACCTAAGCGCTGGCGAATCCATAATCCTTTCCATATATCTCTCATTGAACCCTATCGAACAGCCACTGTTCCCATCAGACCTGCACCAGAGCTCGCCACCAGCGAAGGAAACCAATTGGGCTATGATGTACAGGGCTATGAATATGAAACAGGATATGAGGTTGAAGAGATCATGGGCAGCCAGTATAGCAAGGAACGAAAGAAGGTGCTATATCTGGTCAAATGGAAAGGGTATCCAGACGAAGCAGATTGGACTGAGGAACCTTATGAGAACTTCGATGACAAGGGGTTGTTGAAGGATTATCATAAGCGGAACCCCCAGCACAAAAGGTTGCACTAGTACCTTTTCCCCACAAAGGGTTTTTAACGGCTAGGAAGACACCTAGGAAAAGGAATTGGTTTTTGGGGCACAAGGGGTCGCATTTGTTACCAAGAAGGAAAGGAGGAAAGGAGAGACTTTAGGTTTTGGGCACAAGAGCTCATTTTTACCAAAGGCAACGAAGAGCAAAATAGTACGATCCTTCAGAGACGAACTGTATAAGGAGGGGGTAGTGTTACACCTCACAAGCTGTACAACATCAAAGTCTATCGGAGCGGGGTCACCTACGATCACTCGCCGATAGCCGCATCGGGACAGTACAAGCGCCATCCCTGGACGTCATCGAAACTACACAGAATATCACTCACACGCAACGAAATCAGATGAGCTATCATGCAGTCAACCACACCACTGATAAGAAGTCTGAAGTGGTTATTGGGACGATGCCCTGCCAGCTCATGCCATCGATAGGGCGAAGACAGCTGAGAGGCTGCAGATACGAAAAGCACCTGCGTTTGCAGCATAGCAAGCGAAGCCTCTATGTCCCTCACGATCGAAAGGATACCATTCGCCTGAAGCAAAGAGATTGAAAGGATACGATAGGTCCGGACCACAGAAGTCTGACGGACTGATATCAGTAGGGGTTCTATTCGTCTGAGTTAGACATCTGAGCGGAATGATGTGAAAGGTCCGAAAGAGCGCTGGGAGACAGGAAGGGCATTGGAGCGAAGCAAAGGTTAGTTAGAGGAGCTCATGAGAAAAGCGTAGATAGAAGTAATTGTTAGAGCGAGAGGATCGAGGTATAAAGACCTCTAGAATCTTCGAGGGTAGAAGGGCAAGCTTCTTGACGAGGAGAACAAGCCTTAACAATATACACATTGGAAAGCCAAACATCTTTGTCTTGATTCTTCTTAGTGACTTTCACATCCTGAGCGAAACTTCATAACCTCCACCGCAAGCAAGTCCTGAAAGCAGTAAGAATACTACTTGTACTGATAAACCTGGAGTGATGCTCCCGGTGTTACACTCGCCAAGTCACGAAAGGAGTACTGGATGGCTGGGGTTCCCATCGAGGATAAGTCGTTATGACAAGGGCTTCTGGATTCCACAATATTTACCGCTCCATCTTTAGCATTGATCAAATTGGCTAATACGAGTGGAGCAGAAAAGGCGTTATATAAGATATACTGGCCGATACAGTGGAGATGATGGACACGCACCGATACTAACGATAGATGCACTCATTGTGCCACCGGAGGAATGACGATTGAGGAAATATCGACCCCATGTCAACAGGTGACATCCCACAATGCATTCACACCGGCGTTATGTGAATTCGGACCGGAATGGCCGAATAATTGACATCGTGATTGGTACTGAGATGGCCAGATCACTGACTGATGTTGTGTCGGGAGGACTGGTTAACTCAGTAACTGATTCGTGCCTGGGTGGCCGGATCAATAACCGATTTAGAGAAAACATGACCTGATTGGCCGAATCTTGGATTTTGATTTTGATATGAAAATGTATTACACATCACAATATAATACATTTCAGTTCGCAGATATGCGATTCCAGGAAAGGCTTGCAAGGTGCAGGATCAGGGATGACGATCGTATGGAACTTGACCTTGTATCAACTATTGTAGAGGTCAGTAATGAAAACTCGATAAAGCTTACAGAATCTCAGGAGAACTCACTGAATACGGGTCGAACGAGTGCATATTGCATGTTCTGAATCAAATTGCTGGAAACAAATGGCCAAATTGGATGACGATTAGTCCACTTTAATGGATGGCCATGCTCAAAGTTATGTTCGAGACACTATTTCTTCTCCATAAGAAACACTTACGTCATAAGAGACTCTGCGAAGACTTGCATTTAAAAGTGTTAGAATCGACGAGATTGACGATACATACAAACCGATACGATACCGGCATGACATGATTGTCATCAATGGAGCACCGACCTCAAAAAGAGGGCAATGACTGTTCCGGAATCCGAGAAACCGCTACTATGACGTGAATCTGTACCAGAAGTGCTGGAACAATACCCCATCATTATGCAGACGTCAAGTGTACCTGGCCTTGTAAGTGCACTTTTCCTCGTAAGTGCACTTGGCCTCGTAAGTATACTTGGTTCGCTGTAATGGCGGTGCCAGGTGAACTTGGCTCTCAAGCACACTTGGCTTCCAAGCGCACTTGGTCTTCTTAAGTGTACTTGGCTGCCAAGGCTGGGTAACGGCCCTTCATATATAATCACCTCGTGAAGTGCTTTTGGGACGCTAGCGATTATCTTACCTACACGTCACAGAATTGATACATATTACTTATTCTTGTTTGCAACCATATCTGCACGTATTCACCCAAACGAGGATGTACGCCCTTATACAACAATCGCTTTTTCAGTCACCAGATACGTTTCGCTCACAGGATTTCGTGATCTCCTTTTTTTTCGATGCGTCACAACATTTACACCAAAAACACACGATTAGTCAATTACACTCAATTGCACCCCAATGCCTCCAAAGAAATCAATTAGAAGTCAAGTACGCGTCACTGACGATCGCGAAAGCAAGGAAACTCTGTAGGCACCGACGGCTGGCAGCCAATGGGCTCCAGTCGAAAATACTACTGCGATCAATGATAATCTCGATGCTGACGGCGAAAATCCAAATCCCGACCACCGAGATCTCAATCCTGAGCGGGAAAATAAACGCATCAGAGACGATGATGACGACATCGACTTCGCATCAATGATTACCGAAGATGATCTTCGCGACATGGCCACCCAGAATCGATTGATGCTGAAGCTCCTTTTCAAGCAACAAGCCGAAATGCGAGCCGAACAACGGGCCGAACGCAACACGAGAGCAGCCAAGCGAGCGGAATGGGCCCAGGAGAGGGACGCATCTCGGAAACGAGAGGCTCCTAGGGAGCGAGCCACGGAGCAGGAGCGCGGTAAGTCCGGAATCATTAAGATGGTCGACCCTGAGCGATACTGTGGAGGTACCTCCGAATTGGATAACTTCATCAGTATTCTCCGTGGAAATTTCGACTCTCACCATCATCATTTCCCGAACGGGGCACCAGATCAAGTCAAATACGCCATAAATCTAGTCAGCAGTTGGAGCGGCCATAAGGATCGTTTGCAACGGAAAACGAAGATGGAGAACCCTGTCATTTGAGGCCAAAGGTTATGGATTTCCTACCACCCTGCCATGAACGATTTCTACCTCTTCGTTGAGCAACTCCAAAAGACGTTCCGCAACCCCGACAGCATTCTGAACGCAGCTATGTGGGCCTACCGAGAGTTCGACAAGGGATTCCACGACCAGGATGAACCAGTATGGGTATGGACCAACCGGCTCCGTACATTGTGGCGAGAAGCCGAATGGGACAAAGAACAGGACCCTAGGAGGTTATACGAAATGGCCTGGACGGGGATCAAGCCTGGGTTACGATCACGGATTAAACCCTTGACAACAAATGGGAGGTTCAGAAGCATCGACAAACTCTTCGACCAAGCAACAGCCGCGGAGTTCCAACCTGGGCCGGAAAGGGCGAACGGGAGACAACAACAACAACAGCAACAGCAGCAGCCTACCGGCAGTTCCGGCGGCAATGGAGAATCATTCAAACGAACCGACAAGAAACGTAATTTCAGACTGTCAATTTCCGGGCCCGCCAAGACAACTTCCGGTGGAAAGACCACCGGCGGCGGCGGTGGCAAACCTACCGACTCACATCCGGCACCATGGGTCTCGAGAGGGATTCTTGACAACCATCTCGCCAGTAAGAAGTACATCCGCTGCAACGACAGCCACTTGTCAAACACGTACCCACGATACAGTCGGGCCAACTTTCAAGACAAAGACAAATTGAACTCCGGCGGCAGCGGCTCCGGCGGTTCCACTGGCAGTGGCCACCATGTCAAGTGACAACGGTTATTTGATACCCAGCAGGCAAAAAACTAGTCTACCTCTCCCGGTACCTGACTCGGCGAGAGAGTGTGGATGAGACAGAGCTAGGGTTGGAGAGTCTGAGAGCTCAGGCGCTCATGGCAACGTTAGACGGAGTGCAGGTACACCGAATTTCATTGAAATTAAGAGTCATTTTGGAGAGCCCAAGAGCTCACATGTTGAGTCAGTACCTGTGCGGCACTGAGCGACCAGATTTGGTACATATCATACACGATGTACTTCTCCGAGATGTTCACGGGGAAATGCTTCTCGTACAAGCTCTCATCGACTGTGGAGCAATGAGTATCTTCATGACACCCAGACAGCTAAGGCTGCTCGGCATACGGGAAGAATCAGCATTTATCCCAACCTCGGGCCTCGACGGCCGCGAGATGTTTTCTGCAAGAGAAAGTAGAAATGCTACTCTCTCAGTTCAGTATTTTAAAAGCTTGGTACCAGTTGACGAATCGGATGTCTTAATTGTGTCCATGAAGGCATACAACTTGGTTTTGGGATTACCTTGGTTCAAGGCTCGAAACCTGGAGATCGACGGGAAAGCCGGTCAACTCATGGCCTTGCGAACCCCGAGTGGGCCGCAGACCGCCACCACCACTATGGATGAGAATTGCGATGAAACCCCATATGTGGATACCAACGGAACTTCGCAGGTGCACGGTGGTAAGCCTCCGGACATTTATTTCCTTGGAGCAACGACATTCAATGACCTTCTTGAGAGCAATGAGGTCGACGACGCATTCACCCTACGATTTGGAGAGTGCACAGGGCTGCTGGGAGCATCATTATCGAGTGCGACCTCAGGTGAGAAACTCCGATGCTGGATGGGCGAGCAGGGAGCAGCGGCGGTAGTTGCTGCAGAAGAGCTACTTTGATGGTGCTTGAATGACTGCGACCGGCTCGCCGAGTCACGAAGGGAGGAGGCGCGCTATGGTCATATGTTCCATTGTGTCTGGGCCGGCTGGTACCGCTACTGCCGGGAATTCCTACCCTCCATCAGACGTTTGAAACACAGCTAACGAGTATAGATGTAGCTACGGCACCTGAAATGGTGCCTACAGATGATAGTGGTCAAATACCAGCCAAATATAAGGAATTCGTTGAGGTCTTTAGTAAGGCCAAGGCCGAGACTCTGCCACTGCGCTGGTCAATTGACCATGCAATCGACATGGAACCTGGGCACAAGCTGCCATACGGGTGTATCTATAACCTGTCGGAAGTGGAGTTGAAAATTCTAAAGGCTTACATCGACACAAACCTGGCCAATGGCTTCATGCAGCAGTCATCATCACAAGCGGCAGCTCCAATACTCTGTGCAAAGAAGAAGGACGGCGGCTTGAGACTCTGTGTGGACTACCGAGCTCTCAACGAGGGTACAATCAAGAACCAGTACCCCCTTCCACTGATCTCAGAGATGCTTGACTGTGTTGGCAGCGCCAAGATCTTTACGAAACTCGACCTTCGCGGAGCCTATCACCTTATTCGCATTAAGGAAGGTAACGAGTACAAGATGGCTTTCCGAACCCGAAATGGTCAGTTCTAGTACAAGGTCATACCATTTGGCCTGACAAATGCACTGGCTACCTTTCAGTCTTACATCGACGACTGCCTGCGGTCGTATATCCACGACTTTGCTCTGTGTTACCTTGATGATATCCTGATCTACTCCACCTATGCGAAGGAGCATGAAGAGTATGTGCGGAAGGTACTACAACCACTGCAGGAATTCGGCCTCTATTGCAAAGCAGAGAAGTGCCAATTTGGAGTCTCAGAGGTCGGCTTCCCCTGCTTCATCATCTCTGCCGATGGTATCCGCATGGAAATGGATCGGGTCGCTATTATCGAGGATAGGCCGACTTCCAAGTCGGTACGGGACGTCCAAGTCCACCTCGCCTTCACGTACTTCTACCGGAAGTTCATCTGAAAATATGCTACGGCGACCCTCCCACAAACGGAATTACTAAAATCCAACAGACAGAACCCCAATTGGCAGAGCAAGAGCAGTAAGTCGAAATCATCGAATTGATCACAGCCGATCAGGTCAAAATCAGAATGGACTCGGGAAGCCAAGCTGGCCTTCCGGAAACTCAAAAACGCCTTCACCGCAGAACCGATTTTTCAGCACTTCAACCTAGCCAAGCCGATCATCCTCCAGACGGACGCGAGTGGCTTTCCGATTGCAGACATCTTGAATCAGTATGATGGCTTCAGAACCCTTCGACCAGTCAATTTCTACTCTCGAAAATACTCTCCGGCTGAGCAGAACTATGACCTGTACGATCGGGATCTCCTCACCATCGTCGAGATCTTCAAGCAATGGCGGCACTATCTAGAGGGTGCCCGTCACAAAGTTCTGGTGCGGTGTGACCAAAAGAACCTTGCGTGTTTCCAAATGTCCAAAGTGCTCTCACGGTGACAAGCTAGGTGGTCGGAAATCTGCTTGGCATACGACTTCACAATCGAGCACCTGGAAGGAACGAAAAACCCCGCCGAAGACCCATCGAGATGGCCCGATTATGAGATCGGCTACGAGAAGCCTGTCGGACAGCGTTTGGCGACACTGGCAGTCGAGCACAACGATGACCTCCTACCAGCGATAAAGAACGCACAGGCTACCGACCCATTGGGGGTTGACGTCCCAGGTAAGCTAGTCGATAACCCAATGGCCACAGCCAAAGCCAAAGCTAAAGCCGGAGCCGAAAACATGAACCAATGGAGTGTCGTCACTGGAGCTCTGATCTATGAGGGTAGGATATAGGTCCCTGCGGACGAAGTTCTCTGCGGTAAAGTGATAAGTCTCTTTCATGACAACCCCGAATCCGGCTACTTTTGAGCTCTTAAAAATGCTGCCCTAGTCTCTAGGGATATCTATTGGCCTGCGATGGATGCGCACACAACGAAGTACGTCAGCGGCTGCGAAGTATGTCACCGAATCAACGCCCCGTATCATGCCCGTCATGGAATCAACATGCCACTGCCACCACCGTCACGACCCTGGAAAGGTGTCACCATGGACTACGTTCCAGACTTGCCAGAGTCGACCGCGTCTGGATACACGGGGATCCTAGTCATCGTTGATCGACTGACAAAGATGGCGACCTACCTACCCTGCAGAAAAGATATCGACTCACCAGAGCTGGCTAGACTCTTCTTCAAGCATGTGATCGGCAGAGCGGCGTCCCTGATGATATCATCACCGACTGGGGCACCCAATTCATGATGCGATGCTGAACGAGGGTCTGCATCCACATGAGGGTGGATTACCGACTATTGACTGCATTCCACCCGCAGAAGGACAGCTAGACGGAGCGGCAGAATCAGACGATGGAGAAGTATCTCCGGGCTTTCTGCAACAATGAGCAGGACAACTGGGTGGAGCTCCTACCATTGGCCGAATTCGCCTACAACAACGCTGGGCATGCTTCGACAAGGATGACCCCCTTCCATGCCAAATGTAACTACCACTCGACGATGCAGTTTAAGGTACCCAAGGATTTAGCTCAATCCCGCTTGAAGTCGGAAGGCGAAGCAGATACCTTGGCAGCCGGGCTGGAGGAGACACACCGTACCCTCAAGGAGAACTTGTTGGAAGCCCAAGCCTACCAGATGAAGTACGCCGGCGGCAAAGAAATGACGTTCAAGGTCGGAGATAAGGTCTGGCATATAACTCGGAATATCAAGATGACGAGAGCGTCTAAAAGGTTGGATTACAAGCATGTCGAACCATATAGGGTGAGTAAAGCCATCAATAAGAATACTTGCAAACTAGACTTGCCAAAGACGATGCATATTCACAACATGTTTAACGTCTCCCTGCTGGATAAGTACTTGCCACCTGCCATGGGCTAGCCGCCTTCGGAACCACAACTGACAATTGTCGGCGATACGGACAAGTGGGAGGTCGATCGGATTCTCGATTCCAAACGACGCTACCGGAAGATCCACTACTTCATCCAGTGGGCCGGTTACAACTACCGACGTACGAACTGGGAGCCAGCAGAGAATCTCGAAAACGCTCAAGAACTTGTCGACCAGTTCCATCGGAAGCATCCAACTAAGCCACGGCCATAATCAACGAGGTCAGAGTTATGGAGGATCGGGAGGATTTGGGGCAAATGATACGTCTCCTCTGGTTTGCTTCTTTCTTCTTCTCTTCTTATGGATTCGGCCCGATATAAATTGCGTCGGCACAGGTTTTATCACCTACCACTGGGGGTGGATTTCCCCATTCACCGGATCCGCCGTGAGGCCGCCGTGATGGCACCGATCGGTCGTGGAACTTATGCACACATACGAAGGCGTACGTACCGAACCTTGTCTTTCTTAATGTATATATATGTTGCAATCCGGGAGGTCAGCTGATAAAGAGGGGGATGATGTAATGGTGGTGCCAGGTGCACTTGGCCCTCCCAAGTGCACTTGGCTCTCAAGCGCACTTGGCCTTCTCAAGTGTACTTGGCTGCCGAGGCCGGGTAACCGCCCTTCATATATAATCACCTCGCGAAGTGCTTTTTGCACGCTAGTGATTATCTTACCTACACGTCACATAATTAATACATATTACTTATTCTCGTTTGCAACCGTATCTGTACGTATTCACCCATACGAGGACGTACGCCGTTATACTCGCAGGCACACTTGACCTCGCCTATGACTTCTCTATCTGGTGCTGGAAGTCAATAAGATCTTATCGGCGTATGACTTCACTATCGAGCACCTGAAAGTCACAAAACACCCCGCTGACGGCCCGCCGAAACAGCCCGATCATGAGATCAGCTACGAGAAGCCTTTCGGACGACTCTTGGTGACCCTGACAGTTGAACCCTACGATGACATCCTACCAATGATTAAGAAGGCCCAGGCTATTGATCCGTTGGCGGTCGACGTATCGGATAAGCTAGTCGATAACCCAAGGGACACAGCCCAAGCCAAAGCCAAAGCCAATGACGAGAACTAATCGAGTATCGTTGCTCGAGCTCTAACCTCCAAGGGGAGGATATATTTCCCTGCAGACGATGCGTTCCGCGGTAAAGTGTTAAACATCTTTCATGACAACCCTGAGCCGGTCACTTTGGATTTCTTAAAAACTGCTGCTGAATCTCTAAGGATTTCTATGGGCATACGATGAACGTATACATGAGGAAGTACGTCTGCAGCTGCAATCCTTAATGGTCATTTGAAAAGGCTACTGCAAAGAGCTTCAGAGCCAAGAGCGTGGATGCACCGAATTACATGGTATCTATGACCTTGTACGGGAACACTTACGAATTAGATATATTAACGAATATGCCCTGCAATTGGCCTTAAGTGAACGAAGCCATGACGATAATTGAATGATGTCGCTGCTAATAGTAGTGATTAACTGTATCAGGCTAGATTGTAGGGTACGCACCCTACAGCTAGACTCGGAAGGGTATGGTGTGTGCAAACCCACTACTTTCGTGGATTCAAAAGTTGATGGCATGGAGAATGAATTCCTTGATTTACAAGGAGCGGAAGCATACTTGGTTACTTTGTCAGTACGACCTTATGGCACACTGACGAGTTAGATATCGCAACTTGAATGAGCATGAGGAATACATGTCCATATATGACTGCATTCGAGGGCCAAGCGAGGCCGACACATGTCAATTACCACTGGGAAAGTCGAATCCAGATAACCGATATACGAATCAGCTTGAAACCAATTTGTGAGACGTATATGATCAATGCCAAGAGCGGAGACTATCTCCGATGAGGTATACCATGTACTTGGATATACGAAACCACAGAGACATAGAATTGGAGACATCTTACGAATCTGAGAGCTCTCAAGAGCAGCGATGACAAAGATAAGTACTTGATGCAATTATGTTAGTTGACTGTAGCAGCGATGCGATATCAGCCGATGGCCTTGCCCCTCAGATGGCGTTCACAAACGAGTTCAATGAAAGAAATCGTATACGACCAATCGATTCGATGGAAGCCAATAGCACCACCGATTCGAGCATCACCGAGCTAACACTATGGATATCACCAGCTTGAATTGGGAGAAACTGGAAGTCGATTTGGATATTCGGAACTATGGACTTTCAAGCCTGCTGAAGAAGTGGGCTTGGAGGCCTGCTAATAAAGCGGCTCCGATTTGGAGGTCGGATCTATGGGGATCAGTGCTATGGAGGATCGTATTGGGAGTTATGGAAGATCAGGAGGATTTGGATAGTTCCTTGGTTTTCCTTCTTTTTTCTCTTCTGATGGATTCGGCCTGGTATAAATGGTGTCGGCACGGGTTTTATCACCTACCACTGGAGGTGGATTTCCATGTGAACCGAATCCGCCGTGAGGCCGCCATGATGGCACCGATCAGTCACGGGACTTATGCAGATATACGCAGTCGTACGCACCTTATCTTGTCTTTCTTAATGTATATATATGTTGCAGCCCAGGAGGTCTGCTTATAAAGAGGGGGATGATGTAATTGTGGTGCCAGGTGCCCTTGGGCCTCCCAAGTACACTTGGCTCTCAAACGCACTTGGCCTTCTCAAGTCAACTTGGCTGCCGAGGCCAGGTAACCGACCTTCATATATTTTCACTTCGCGAAGTGCTTTTGGCATGATAGCGATTATCTTACCTACATACTGTACAATTGATCTATATTGCTTCTTTCCGTTTGCAATCGTATCTACACGTATCGATCCATACGAGGCCGTATGACGCCGTACGTCCTTACACCACAGTGCGAAAAGATGGCATCTCATACGAGTCGAGACGCTTACCGGAAAGGCCGTACACCATGCTGTGGGTTGTCTGTGTCCTGCTTGAGAAAGCAGTTGCATTCTTGGGTGTCTAGTCATGTCCTGCGAAACCTCTTTGCAGCCGTGGAATGCGATCCAACTGAATGGCACTGACTCTGTGGTGTCCTTCTTTTCTGTTACAGCTTACATCC
Organism: Wilcoxina mikolae CBS 423.85; assembly: GCA_014904905.1. Lineage (NCBI taxonomy): Eukaryota > Fungi > Ascomycota > Pezizomycetes > Pezizales > Pyronemataceae > Wilcoxina > Wilcoxina mikolae. Next base: position 244,134 of record MU122155.1, on the reverse strand, counting down.
CTCTCATCGTTGTGGCTGTTTTGAAGGCAATTGTTGTTTGCACCTCCAAGGATTGCAAGAGCTTCACCACTACCACCACCACCACCACTACCACCATCACGATCGTCTCTCCTGGTAACACCTGGGTTCCGCAAATAGGCTGAGAGCCCAACACCTACTCCCAGATTCATTGCAATAAACGACTCGGCAATAAATGACTTGATAATGACACAACCAGAGGTGACTGTTCCTCACCTCACCAAGTGTACCTCTTTCCAAGGTGTGTCATCGTCTGTACTGGAGGAGTCAATAAGTGCCAGAGTTGCACCAATGTCAGAGTCAGCAGAAATTGTTGAGGTGACGTCACGAGCGACGGTGGAGTTACAGGAACAGTGAGAGGCGAGATCGCAATTGGCACAGGTTTTGGTGGAGTAGGAGACAATGTGTGACGTTTGGTCGGTGTCAATGGGTGTTGATGAGTCGTCAGAATCGGTGGCAATTGGCACGCACCACGATGTCAATACCAGTATGAGCTTCACACAACTCGAGGCGTCGAGTTTGACTCCACTATGGGATCAGCAATTTGAGTGATGGTTTTCGGTACATCCAACCGTGCTGCAAATGACTAGCATACTGATGCATGCAGGTTCAGGTTCACGTTTGGTGGTTAGGTTGGCATTTCGAGGTTGAGTTAGATTGAGTTTTTGCATGTCTTCATTGGGTCGTAAAATGAGTCTTTTCATGTATTCTTTGGGTTGGATGGAGTCGTTTTTGCATTTTACAGAGTTGTGTTTAGTATCATTTGGGTTTTCTTGGCATAAGTGGTATTTAATCGTCTCGTCGTATGCGACACTCTCGTGACAAGTTAATATGAAATTGTGTAAATCTGCCCCTTTATGAGAAAACCTTTCAGATGCAATGTTCAGCGATGTGTCAGTCCTTTTCCATGTTGCATTACCCTTTGTCTCCATCGCAACTGCACTCTTTTTCTGCTTTTCTGACATTCCTGCCTTTCTGACCTTCCTGCCTTCTGAAAATAACTCGAACAACCAAGCCACTGTACAAGGCCACATCCTCAATCCCAAAAGCAGAACTGGCCACACCTGCAGTTGTCTCCCCAATGCCAGCTAACGGTCATAAGAGAAAACTCACTTTGCAGTCTGACAAGCTGAAGCGAAAGCGGATGAAGGCTATAGCTTCACGTATCGAAGGTTCGATTTCGACTACCCAGGTCTCCTTAGCATCTACACCCATTCTATCTGGACTACATCCACCCCTGACACAGTCTGTACCCCCACCGAATCAAGCTTCGATTTCGATGTTGGCAGCATCCAATATCATTTCCAACGTCGCTATTCGTTCAGCGACAAACCTTAGTCACATACGGAGTCCACACCCATTATCATCGGCTTCACAACTCATTCAATCATCTCTGCCGAGGACACCATGATCGGTCAGCAGTAAACGATATGGCAGTCGAAGTCTCCTTTCACCAGGTAACCTTCGAGTAATTGCTTTACTGGGGACATTACATCGTATGATGGAGAAGCAACTGCTGAGCGAGATATCATTTCCAACTGAAGCTGAGTTTCTGCTGGTAGCTTATACAATTCCGAGAGTGATCGATACCAACAAACATATCCAATACAAAGTCTGCAGAGCATTCCAGACCTATGGCATGCAGGCAGGAAGGAGTTAATATTAGCTTTCAGGAACGTCAGAAGGAGCGTATCAAGATAGTTAGGTATCTCCCAGAATTGAATTCGCACTGACTAACATATGTCAGATCAAAAAGAGTTGCATTGCAGTCAGATCGCACATGATCAAGATGGCAAGTGAGTGTGTAGGGTGACAATACAACTTGCACCCTTTCGAAGTTGATTAGCGCCACATATACATTGATCAGATTCTTTCAGATTTTACATTCATTGCACCCCAATGTGATCATACAAATAAACCTGATGTGAGGTCTGTCTGCAACTAGTAGTGTCGCTAACAACACCAGGAGCGAGCTAACTACTTCCTCGCGGAGGAGATTCCACGATTTGTATATATACACTTTTCCAATGAAATCGCAAACATGGCAGGCATTCGGAGGGCTTCCATGAATGGATTTGGAAACATATACCCCCGGCACTGATTGTGTTAACATGTTGGGAATTGCCTCACGCACTGACATAGTGGCAAAGAAATGGAGGTTTAGCTCCAACAAAGGTTCAAAGCGATGACTTCGAAATTCAGCGGAACAGGCCTGAGTGGGAGTTCCACTTCAATCCAGATAATGACGGCGGTAAGAATAGCCTTCACAATGCATGCAATCACATTAACATTTTGCAGAGACTTACACTGTTCACATGAATATTTGGAACGATCTACCATCTCTATTGAGACAGAAGGTAATCACGTCCATAAGGGCAGCTCTCAGCAACCTCATTCTACATGAGAAAGGATCCAATGACATGCCACTCGTAGCCAAGCCTCTTCAAGTGGTATTAAACAAGAGCGCGATTGAAGCCATGATGATGGAGCCGGACATTGAGACTCTGATCGTTGCACGATCCGTATTCCCATTGCTAAAGATTTGTCTTTCGATGCTGAGGATGTGATTGCCGATGGCGACAATGATAGTGACAATGATGTCAACAATGAGCATCATGACATTCACAAAGCCAGGAGTCATACTCAGTGACATCATGGTCCCCTGCTCGATGATGATAACGTCAAGAATGAGGAGGATGAGGCTGATGATAATGTCAAGAATGAGGAGGATGAGGATGAGGACATAGAGTCGGAGTCGGTGAATGACTGTGATTGTGAGAATAGTTTAGAGGACGAGCTTCAAGCTAGCTCAGACGTGTAGCATGGCGTTTGGAACGAGGAGAGAATAGTTTAGAGGATATACTTTATACTGGCTGCGACGTGTAGCATGGCATTTGGAACGAGGAGATAGTAGTTTAGACGATGTACTTCATGTTGGCTGTGATGTTTAGAACGGGAAACTGTATATATTAGAGCTTCATATCAAACATCGTCAACAGTAACGTCACTGCACTGTATCCATTGCCTGATATGTGAATGCAATTTAGGGCATTGTATAAATATCGCATGCCACGAACATTGCATTATGATATATTGTACATTAAACTCATATATTACATGAGTATTCTTGTGAATCAGAAGGTACGCACACTGCATAGCTGCGTCATAAGAATTATGTGCACTATATAGCTGCAACAGTAAGGAATGCTGCATCAGGAGGTGCATGCGCAACGCCAGGGGTTGTGTATATACACGTGCAGCGTCACCTCACGATGAGGATGAAAAGGCTTCGTCTGAAGCATCTGATGTGCGTGAAACATTCTGGTGTCCGGAGTGCAACTTGGTTTTTTTCCCGATGCCGACTTTGGGAAATATAACCGGTGATGAGGATCGGGACAAGGATGAAAGTCTACTCCTGTAACGGCAGCCGGCCTATGGCAGGGTAACCGCCCATCCACCCAGTATATAGTTACCTCGTAAGAGTGATCTTGCACGCCATCGATAACCTAACCTATTGAACCCACTCTACTATATTCTCGAATCCACATGTGCAACCGTATCTACACTAATACCAGGCCATACACGAACGTACGCTCGTACAACTCCCACCGCATCAGCAAAATATCCGAGTTGCGTTGGGTGCCTAGGTAGGCACCCAACGCTCCCAATGCTCCCAACGCAACTGCGCCCTTACCTAGGCGAGTGTCATCGGCTTAGTGCTTACTAATGTAGTCCCGGTTGCAGTGGCAACTCGTCACATTGCCATCCCAATCAAACGACACGCTCATGTCAATCGCCAATTGATATCGAGCAGGTAATTACACATTGCATTATGTCGCCTTTGCGCTACGTAACTTACTATCCAATCGGCTTGATTGACTGCACAACTTCGTACGTCGCTCCATACACACTCCGCCATCATCGCCATTTCTCATCTCTATGTCATATACCGTACAATGTTGGCAATTGACATGGCAACTCTGTTCATTGCTCAATGTACATCGCACTTCACGTCAGTCACTTCTAAATAATGCTGCATTTGATGAGTGTCAACTTTTGTATCGGCGCCTCCAATTGCAGTGGTATTCTTCAGAATTGAAATTGTAATTACAGCAGATTTGGATGATATACGGTTCAATTGCACTTTCTAGCCACACAGCAACGTTAAAAGTTGCCATAAAAATTTTCTACATTGTAATACTATTCCTGCTCATAGCCATTCACACCATCTGTCTCCTCACCCTCGTCCTCCGCCTCCTCCGCCTTCTCTGTCTCCTCCGCCTCCACTACCTCCTCCTCCGCCTCATCACTCTTCTCCACTTCTAACTGCTCCCTCACCTGACATTCTTCATCTGGAAGCTGCTCACCATCGTCATGCGAGTCATCTACGATTGGACGATTCCGCGGCCGACTCCCATGATCACCCTGAGATTCCCCTGCTATTTTAGGATACTCGATATGAGAATCCGAGTCACGAATTTGATCTGATCGATAGCCATCTTGGAATTGGTTGTCACCATCACGCTCATCGTCGAGCCAATGTTTCTCGTTGTCTAGACCATCTTCAATATAGTAAAAGTCATTCGCAACTGGTATGTCAGGAAGATGTTGGTAAATTGGCTCCTCCTCTACCTTGCAGTTGTCCTTGAGAAAACGGTTAATGGCTGCAAGATTGGGAGCAGGCACTGGTGGTGGAGGAGCAACCGGCTGAGTTGGCTTGCCAACGATCAGACGGTTTAACTGATTCTTGATCCCAATCTTCACTCGGTCACGATACTTTCCGGGCAAGCCATTCCAGCGCTCCATATACCTGACGTATAATACTTGAGTTGTCAGTAAAATGCACATAGTAGACGGAACAACTTAAACTTACGAATGACATTCTGCTGGGAGAATGGAAGCTGCAGGGATGGCTTCATGTGTCTGTTAGGAGTCTTGCCCTCTGTCCTTACATACTCTTCTAGTGCCCACTGAAGTGCAGTTGCTGAGAGCACTATGAGAGTTGGCGTGACGGTCTCACAAATCCAATTGTACTCGCACCGGGCCAGCGCTCCCCTTTTCCGGGTTGGTTCAAAAACATGAAGATGAAGGAAATGAGGTATCTCTTCGGCACGGAATGCCAAAGCAACATTCTGAATTGTTGTTTTAATTTCGAAAATTGATAGAGAGGAAACATACCGGTAACGCACATCATATGACTTCTCACGATCCTCAAGTATCCAAATGAATCGGTCATCCTGCAGGAGATGCCGAACGATCGAGAGTTTGTCAGCGTCGCAGGAACAACTGTCGAGGTTGTAAAGCCATCCGACGATGGCCCTGGCTTTGCCAATTATTGACGATCGGACGGAGTTGAGGCACGATTTTATCTATTTGTAGAGTCGAGTCAGCGACGCAGAAAATTGTTGAAGTCACATACATATGTGGTGGCCTTCTTCTAGTGTGTATACCACGAAATCTTGAAACCGTATACCTCTTCTGCATCCTTCCATGAATCATTAACCTCCTGGCAATGATTATTCTTAGTACTGGCAATTCTCTGAGTTGTAAACACAATTACCAAGGCTATTTCTTCATCGGTCAGGAATGGTTTCCCCTGCAGAATACGAGACTCGATAGTTCGTGTTGAATGTTTGAGTATTGACCGGTACTTATTGCCAGTAATTGCCATTATGCTGCGAGAGGTTTTGAGGACTTCAGGATTCTGAATGATTGCCTTGTGCGAAGTTGATGACAATGTTGCACGTTGGGGTGGCAATTTGTCTAGTTTGTCAGCTCTCTGGCGTAATAGGCTAGACACTATCTCCATCATTGAAGACGATCAGATTTGAGATATCGGCACTGCTGATGAGCGGTGTTCTGTCGGTGCCACTGGTGATGTATTAGGTTGCGGGAGAGTTCTTGAAACATGGATCGGAAGGCCTCTAATATTGGCGGCAGATATGTTGGTTGCTGGAGGAGTTACTGCAATGTTTTTTGGGTTGCTCGAGCGATTCAGGCCGTTGTTTCCTACTTTTGGCTGTTTGGAATGTCGACTAGATTGCTGATCAGTACTATATGGCACCGCCTTGCGCTTCCCACTGATATTTCGACTTTTATATTGAGCGGAACCTACCTTAAGGATTTCTGGAGCCTTAGTATTCGATGTTGTAGCAACTTTGCGGGAGGATGGTCTGGTGGTAGACATCATGAGTATGGGCTAGGGTTATTTCTCCTAGAAGTAAAGATATCGGTCAATGTCAATGAACTGAGATGGTGCAACAATTTCAGCAGTTATTCAAACAATGATATCTTATGTCGTGCGGAGCGGCGTCTCCGACGGTATCTAACTATCGCGATATACAATTTCCGTGAACATTTACCACTGGAATATTTGGTTAGACCACTTGAACAATTATCTGAGCAACGTTACGGGTTGTCAGCATAACAGATTTCGTGTGAGTGCTCTCGGAGTTTGAACCTATAAGATTGCATTCCAGTAACATACTAGCAACAAAAACAAAACCTAACAACGTCCAATATTGTCTTGCCAACTACTTGTGTCGCCCAAACCTTCCCTCTCTCATATTACTCATAGCTGAACGAAACAAGCTGCGATGCAAAAACAAAACAAAATCACAATTGAGGAAACCTAAACAAAGACCAAACGAGACAAGAACTAAAAACAGAACCAAAAACAAGACCAAAAACAAAGAAACCCGTGCCAAATTCCCAAAGTTGTCCTGCCAACGGGTTCAATTTCCCTTCCTATAATTTCCATTCTCAGTCTTCTCATTGTGAGACTCCTGGACCTGCTCCACTTCTCTCTCCATGCCCGTATCTTGAGGGTGCGACTGGGCATCATCAAAGTCGTCAGCGTTCGAGGGCCCGGGTGTCGGAAGCTTGTCCGCAATTAGCCTGCTCGGAGGATTGTCAGGGGTTTGGAAGCACTGAGGATTACCGAATGTACGACTTTCGGATTTGTCGTAACCACATTCGGGGTCGTTGTCCTCGTGTTCGTCCAATTCCGCTGTGTCTACCTGCTTTATGTATTCACCATCCTCCCCAATATATTCGGGGAAAGGATTGGGTACTCAATACCGATTGTAACAGTTGTTGGAGCGACCCAGCCGAATGTACAGCGCTTTCTCCCGAGCATGCTGCTCAGGAGTCATTCAGTGGCGATAACACGATTCGTGCGGAAAACAGACGAGGTTTGCAATCCTTGCATTCTTATCCGCAGATAGACGAGGCCATCGTCCATTTGCCTTTGATTCGAGTCGCCTTGATAACCTCTGAAGTCGCCTTACCGCTTGGTAGGTTTTGTCAACCCGATCAATGAAGCCTTTTATCGTGGCAGGAACTGTGAACTTTGGAAGCTCCTTGTCATCATTATTCCCTTCATCTGAAAGGTATTCGGGGACATCTTCCATAGTTTCCTCGAGCGTGAATTGGGAGGCATCAATATAATCAAAGCCGTCAGTGACAGGCGTGTCGATTCCTGAAGTTGCCGTGCCACTTACGGAAATAGTCGGGCGACGAAGAATCACAAGCACGGCCGGGAGACAATATGTCTCTGTTTCCAGCCAGGCTGCGACCGCTGCATCATCTTGTAGTCTGGCGATATGGGCCGATGGGAGATGCTTAAAGTTGTGCGAATGACGAGCAGAGTTGTTGTTGGCCCGAGTTGCCAACTTGGACCCTGTTGCCCTTGTCCCTGCCATAATTTCCGAGAATCCGGCGATAGTCACATCTGAGCCTCTTGTGCTAGGACGTTCGATTTCTTCAAAAGGATTCGCAAGGGCCCCATAGAACGACCATGGTGGACAAGATGGATTGCTCGGGCAACTTGGCAGAACGGCACGCCATAGGCCATTCAATGTCCTGTCAGTGAGTTGCGTGACTCCCCATCTCACTCCCTGATGACAATCGAAGTTGTCGTGCAAATGCTGATGCTCAACCCCAACTCCACCTATGCGGACGTTGATTGGGACCCCAGATTCGTCAAGTTTGAGGCCCCGCTCAGGGAGGAGAATCCCGAACTTATAGATAAGTAGGGTTGGCGATAGAACTTCAAGAATTGATCTGGCAATAATTAGCAATAGATTGATTATACCTTATACTGACGTGCATGAAAAGGATAGTACCTGATGTTGGCTTAACAACCTTTGATGTTGTTGAATCGATGTGCTAAAGTAATAATTAGTTTATGCGGGGGTAGTCATGTGATGTAATTCAGACACGGAGATGGTAGATATCGCCAGGGAGATGAGAAGTGAAGCTTAAGGAAGATGAAGGAAATTGTGCGAGCGCCCAGGGGCGGCGCTCTTATATATCAATAGTGTTTCGCAGAAGCAAGTTGTCATTCTAGTGGTACGATGTTTGATCATGTTAAACTGTAGGTTTATATCCAACCGATCATCACATAAATTTGAAGTTGGACCATATGAAAAGGTCGCATTGTGTTTAAAACGCTCCAAGTAGTTCACTTCAACTATCCAATTTGTTAGGACAACGTTTTACATTGTCAAGAGCGAATGAGTGTCTAAGTTCGAGGTTGATGTCAAATGATGGTTGGATAACTTCCTTCGTCAAACCAAGCATAACAAATGACACTAAACTCACTGTTTCACAACCCACCATGCTCCAAAGATGTCGCAATCAGCAGGATGTAAGTTTTGATCGATTTGCATTGTTGTAACGACTCTTTGAATTGTTTTACTACTTGGAAGGCCTTCTGATTTGGCTGCAAACACAAAATCTCACTCATACGGTTATATCATTATGTAATACTTGGCAGCAACTTGCAGGGTTGCTGCGACACCTTGAAGCACTGTTACATAGACTTTCTATGAAGTATATTACTGAACCTTATGCCGAAATCAAAAAATCAGATTTGCTTCCTCCAAGATCTCCACCCAGAAATTAAGAATAGCGTTGCCAACTCCAGAAAATGTTAGCCCAGTCAGTAGGGTCTACTGAGCCGGCGATATGCTCTCGAATAAATAAAAATGCCAATGAAAACTACGACTCCGACTAATGCTTGCGACAAAAAGGCAACTTGGAAAATTGTTCGTACCACTTCGACACGCCTGCATGAGTACTCCTCACCTATACACGCTCCGAAGACTTCTGCCGGTGAATACGGATGATTTTCGACACCCGCTCGATTGGCTTTGATACGTTGACATCTTGTGCAGTTGCTGCAAACTTCTTATACGTAGTCGGTATTTTGTCTGTTGCCATATCGTCGTCGGAGCCTTTTCTTTTGAGGCTGTGAGCGGTCATCATGATAAAGATGTCTAGAGTATGTACCCCTTTTTCGTTTCAAGTACTGAAACGACTTCAGTTGCCAGGGCAACCATCAACGACTCTTAGAAACTCAGGCGCATCTGTTCGTACTCATCGACTCATTGATTGAGTGTTCAAGATCAGCCATCCATCCATTGATCTTAGAGTTTTCAATAAACGCGTTATTCCACAATTGATTATAAGGTATTCGCTCTTAACTACTTACAAAATCGTATCAACAACGTCTAAAGTTGCCAATGCCATCAACCAGGAAGCGAAATGTCGGAATGTTCATTTGCAAGGTCTGTGGCAAACGTTTCAACTCTGATACCTGGAGGACTAAGCATATGGAGAACTATCATCCCCAAGAGCACGATGCAATGATGTGAGCGGCTTTGAACCTTACCTCAAGATCACATCCGAGTATAGCTATCAATGATAAAAAGCGGAAGTGAAACGTTCAGAGTTGCCCAAGCAATGAGCATAATTGAAACCTGCCCCATTGCTTTCGGAACCATGATTCCAAGCCAGATACACTCGATTACCTATAATCACTTTCACCAGAGCCTTCGGCACCTGCAGAATCCGTTCCAGTAACACATGCATTCCGAAATGCTGGTCTGCCACTGCACTACATTCCCATCAAGACCGAAGACAACTCCACACAAGGTCATGCCAACTCTTGGCATCCATTTTCCGACGCTACTGAGTTTCGCCTTGCGGAGATATTGATTGTGCACGGAGAGACATCGAGTCTAATTGATGATTTGTTAAAGGGAGATGCGGGGCTCCAACAGTCGGTCAAACAATCTCTAAAGTCGACACACATACTCCATCAGATGATCGACCTAATGTCTGATGCCCTTGGCCATTCATCATGGATGAAGCATACAACAAACATCATATGGAATGAAAGCCACCCTAAGCCGATCGAGTTTTACTCCCGGAATATCATATTATGTGCCAAATGGCTTTTATGTCAAAAGGCATACGAGAAGCATCTAGTGTATGCTCCTAAGAGTCATTTCATCAACGATGGACGTCGTCTATACAATGAGATGCACACAGCAGACTGGTGGTGGGAAACCCAGATATATCAATTGCCTGGAGAATTAAGAAAATTGTTTTCACAACGTTTAGCATTGTCTCCCAGAAGGAGAAACTGTTGTTCCCCTGATCTTCTTCTCCGATTCGACACATCTCATAAATTTCTCCAGCGATAAGAAAGCATGGCCCGTATATATGACCATTGGCAACCTCTCCAGCACCGTACAGATGAAACCAACAACTCACAGCGTTGTCCTGGTAGCACTTCTGCCACAGCCATTGAAATTACGCGATATCCCCACTACACAAAAGGCCCGCCAACGAGCCCATGATCGACTTGTCATGCAGAGTGTTCTCGACTACTTGCTGCGGCCTCTGACCAACGCGTAAAATTATCAGTTCACCACTTACTGTGCCGATGGTCATTACCAGCAATGCCATATGTTTCTGTCTGGATGGGTTGCCGACTATCCAGAGCATGCGGTACTGCAAAATCATGGGTATGGATTATGTCCTTGGTGTGAAGTTGAAAAGAAGGAATTGGGCAGGTATATCGATATACCGGTGGCACACCGCGATCATAACGTTTATCAAGCATTGTACAAAGTTGTCCGATCAACCTTACACGATGCGGAAGATGATCTAGCAAACTTGCAGAATCCCGATGATACTAGAGTTCACCAACTTGCGGAAAGGTCCAGTGATATCCATTCCTCAATCCCGCCAGTTGTCGAGCCAATTACTTACGATGCCCTTGAGGCTGCCTCCATACTTAGAGAGTGTGGCATCAATCTTGGTGACAATATATTATGGCACACCGGTTCAATTGTCAGCGATCTTCCAAAACCAGACCTCCTTCACACAATGCAGTTGGGCATGTTAAAACATCTTCTGGGGTGGCTCCAACAACTCATGAAGAAGTTCAAACGACTCCCAAAATACAATGAGCTGTGGTTATCCGTACCGGCATACTTGACAATGAAGAACTCCAAGCAATCATATGAGGAGGTCAGCCAGTGGACTGGAAAGGAACTTAGAACAATGAGCCACTATCTGCTTGCAGTCGTCTTCAACGCTCTACGTTGTCCGAACGCCTCAGAAAAACGAACATTTGATGATGCAATCCAATGCACCCGACCACTCCTTGAGTATTACCACTACTGCCGATACCCGTCCCATGATGAGGATACCTTGAATCTTATGGATGATGCTCTGCGTCGCTTTCACAACTTCAAACATATCTTCCTGCAATATCGGGCACACAAGAAAACAACTGAACAATCGAAAGAGTTGCAGAAAGAGCTCAATAAGGAGCGAGATGCAGATATGGGCAATTACAGAAATTGCTCTGCCAATGAACGCAAACGTCAACTCGATGACTGGAACGATTGGATAAAGTCGGAAGTGGTTGAAGACCTGCAGGAAGAGTCATCATTTAACTTTCCAAAACTTCATCTAATGACACACTTCCGACGATGTATCGAGCGATTCGGGGGATTGCAGCAGTGGTCTACTAAGGTTGGCGAAGCGGCTCACAAAACTCAAATTAAAGACGGGTATCGCGTCTCCAATAAGACCGGAGATGTCAATCAGCGGATCGTCAATTATTATCTCCGCCGAGATGCGTTTGCAGTACGGCGAATGAACCTCGATGCAAATGGTTTCAGCAACGTTATGAGTAGGCCACCTGAGCTGGACGAGAGATATCAGACTGCTGCCACCAGCGGAAACAGTGCAGGGGATTCCGAAGTCAAGCGTCAGGTGATGTTTGGCTCGATACAGAAGGGAGTAACTATGTTCGGAGATATTTGCAATTCATATAGCCATGACAACATTCTCCAGAGTTGTCTGATCAACTCGACGTTAGCATATTTGAACGTCCCAAAGATATATATCGACATCGATAACCTGCGAACGTGTCAGGCCGCCTTATTCCATACTATTGAGATCCCAACCGAAGAATTCAATGGCCAATTGACATATGAGAAAATTCGGACTACTGGAGAAAAGGAATGGTATACGGGACCACCGAGAAACGATTGGGTATGGGTGAAGATGGCCTGACAAAGTCAGAGATTTCCTGAACCTGCTCATAAAGCATTGCAAGGGCACTTGCCATACCAATTACTTTGTGTTTTCAAACTCCAAATTGCCAGTCATGTGTTATATTTAGTATTTGTGCTGGTGACAAAACCATTCATGGAGGATTGCCAAATGCCATCTTTTTGATGGTCAGAGTTGTTCCAGCATCGGGAGAGAATGCCTACAAGGTGCTGGCTGCAGGCCAGATCTGCGGTGCTGCTCATCTTACACCCGAGGTTCCATCCACTTCAAAGGAGACTAACTCTGGCTGGATTGTAAATAGTAATATTGATTTGAAAACATGGAATACGATTTATTATGTAATGGACGAGGAGTTGAACAAGGTGCTCGCTGGTGGGGGAAAAACGCTTCGGCAACACAAACAGCTGTTTAGACAATTTCTCAAGTTGTACATGTGTTTGCCAAATAGATACTAGTCATTGTTTCCATGTGCCATTCAAAGAATTCGCCCAGAGTTGCCAAAGCGGCAACTCTGGAGATAAGTCAATTCACGATGTAATTTACACTACGTATAAGGATAGTGACGGTAGATTGACTACCAATGTAAATAGTGGTCGTAACAACCTTGCAAGGTGCATGCTCAATGGTATATAACTTGCCAACGAAATACATCGATTGAATTTTCATGACCTAGGGCTTGAGCGACCGTGAGTTGTCTAGGCGAATTGAATGGATGCGTAATTATGATACGGTGTTGCAAGCAACTCTGGGTGAGTTAGGAGATAAGTAAATTGACGATGTAAATTACACGACATATAAGGATAGCAATGGTAGATTGACTACCAATGTACATAGTTGTCGTAACAACCTTTCAAGGTGCATGCGCAATGGTATATAACTTGCCGACGAAATATATTGATAGAATGTCCATGACCTAGGGCTTGAGCGACTGCGAGTTGTCTATTGACGAAGTGAATGGATACGTAATTATGATACCGTGTTACAAATAGGGCTGACCTCGCTTACGGTTGTACTAACAACTCCAAGCATTGCTACGAATACAACTATCAGCATGGTTGCCACCTACGTACACTCCTAACGCACGCACTGCAAAAGTCGCTTATGTAGGTGAGTATGGTACCTACATAGGAGGAAATGTTTTCCTGATGTGGTAGACAGATTAAAGAAGACAACTTTGGCTCGAGAATTGGCAGGACTCAATCATGACAGTGCACTCGGAGATGCATCGGAAGCACTGTTGAATATATACATCAGGTTCATGTATGTTATCTTGTATTATCATGACTTGTATGAGAATGTGAAACGTGTATGAAGATATGAGCATATGCAATGGTTTATAATCACGAAAGTTCTAGACTGTATTGCAGACTCTATATAGAACATATATTCAGCATAGATTTAGACATCACAATCAAATATCTATTCATCACTCAAAGTAACAGGTTATGAACCCGGTGGTCGCAATCATATAAAAAAATCAAAAGAAATCAATTCTTATCGCTGCCCGAAACACTCTGTACTCCTTTCGGTTACTCTCCATTCTACTAGTATAAGCACATCATCTAACTTTATCTGTACCACTGAAACTCTGTCACCCCAGTGACAATACTAAAACATCGAAACAAACAACCTAATTCGAACTCAACACCATCATCAGATACTCTCACCTTCACAAGACCTCTACCTTCACCATATCGGCCAAAACCTTCAAGAGTGACTTCATATAGTCATATGTAGTGATAATAGTCTATTCTTAGTCTAAGCAGGAGGTGTCTATCCTCGCGGATCCACTAACATCGTGAGTATATACGTATCTCCTTCTGGCCGGTACCCTCTGCAGATATTTACTACATCGTGAATCGTCATATCTCTCGGCAATTCCAATTCGACTGCATTTGGTCCACAGAAGTTTATGATCTTGTCGGGTCCGACCTATGGGTGTTTCAGCTTCCGCCAACAAGAGTCTTGGTTCGCATATGTAATCGGCAGGTCATTGGTGCTCAACATCACAAAGTCGCAGACTTCATGGGTACATGGCCTTCGGCTCCTATTTGCTTCTGCTGTCTGGCTATCTTGTACCTCGCGGAGGCGGTCCTGGGCGTTGTGTAATGGAGCCTGCAATCGTTCAATAAACACTGTGCCCCTCAGGCTCCGCATTTTGTCATGCTACCCTTGGCCCGCCACGAAGTCTAATGAAGTAGATGGTATGTATCCAAGGTTCAATTCAAATGGGCTTCGATCGGTGGATGAGTGTGTAGACGTGTTGTATGCATATTGTGCAAGTGGAAGCATACTGTCCCACTGGTCATGATGGTGAGTGGCGAAAGCCTGTAGATACCGTGTGACCTGCTTGTTTGAGATCTCTGACAGCCCATCTATTTGCAGGTGAAATGCTGTTGACATGAGCAGCTTAGTCTGCAACCTCCTACTCATTTCCGACCAGAAATCCGATGTGAAGTGTGTTTCTCTGTTGCTAACGATCTCTCAGACAATACCATGAAGTCATATGATAGCCTCTAAAATATCTGTGCAAATTCCGCAGCATCAATGGTCTTAGTGCAGGACATCCAATGGGCCCGTTTAGAGAAGTGGTCCACAAAGGTCACAATGAAATCGTTTCCTTTCAAGCATGTCAGCACGTCAGTAATTAAATCTACCCCCACACGCTCACAGCGGCCTCGTGCAACTGGTAGTGGTATTAGCAAACCCACTACTTTTCCAGCCCATTGATTAACTCGCTTGCACATGTCGCAACCTTTTGTGTAGTCTGGAACTCCTTTCCACATCCCTGGCCAGAAGCAGCGCTGTCTCACCACCATATATGTCTTTGCTGCTGCGAAATGGCCTCCCACTGCAGTATCATGTCCCTCTGAGAGGATTCTGTTGCTTAGGGGTGTCAGAATATAGAGTCAATGCAGCAAGTATTTGTGTCATTCAGGGTCCTGTTTCTGGTGGTCTAGATAGAGTGGGCTGTTGTTTAGGGAGAATCGGTGGCTGCGAGTCTATGCCTTACGTACTGTAGCCGGAGCGGACGTCTTCGGTGGGTATTCGTGGCTATCCTTGGACAATAGTATTTGTACTATGTCTTTACTCCAGCTGTCGTCCTTCATTTCGGCGGCGACTTCTCATAACCACTTTGTCCAGTCCTGAATTAGCAACTGTGTGAGTCAATACTGGGAGAATTGACAGTGCTCTCGTCTAAAGTCCGGAAGTCTCGTCAGTACATCAGCTGACTGGTTCTTCTTACCTTAGATGTACCAGATTTCATATGTATAATTTTGTATTGTAGCTAAATAATCCATTTGCTATGCTGTGAGTCGAGGATATATCAGTATGTATCTTAAGAACACATGGTCTGTATGGACTGTACAATATCTGTCTGAATGGAGGTAGTAGTGCCAGTTCACAACTGCATCACTAATTGCCAAAAGTTCTCTGTCATATGTAGGGTATCGCGTCTCTGCACCCTTAAGCTTCCTGCTCCAAAATGCAATGACTCTGGTCTCTCTGTCTTGTCGCTTCTGTGATAATACTGCTACGACTGTATATTTACTGGTGTCAGAATACAGCATGTACTTGCCCCCTTCCACTGGCAGTGCTAGCACAGGAGTCTGGCAAATGGCATCTTTTAATGTTTCAAAGACCTCTTCTTCCTCTCCATTCCAAACAAATTGCATGATACCCACTTCGTTGAGCTGTGGCTCACCGTGGCAGCCACCCATTTTAATTTTCTTACATATTTTGCACGTACGATATAATAGCAACGCGATATGTACATAGTGCCATATGAACTTATGGTAATAGCCGGTCAGACCGAAAAAGCCATGAACTTCCTTCATGTTTCTGGGCTGCGACCATTCGGTTACTGCTATCGTCTTTGAATCCAATGTATGTACTCCTTCTTGGTTAATCTAAAAGCCGCAAAATTCAATCTCATCGCAAAACCATTCACATTTCAATCTTTTCAGTTTCCAGCCAGCTTTCTGCAAAAGGTCCAACACAATTCACACGTGCTGTATGTGCTCCTCTCGTGTGGAACTATGGATTAATACGTCGTCAAGATAAACGGCCATGAACTTACCTAGCTCAGGATTGGATGCAAGTAGGCAGTTCATTACTCGAATGAATTGACTAGGTGCTTTGGCCATTTTAAATGGGAGTACCGTCCACTCGTACAGCCCATACTTTCTGTGTTCTACTGGAAGACTCTGAAAATGATGTTTGTCGGCAGCTGCATCGAGTAGATACCATGTTTCCAACAACGCTCGATTTCCTTGCTTTTGGAGTTGATTTCGTGGTTATTGTAAGGCAGTGTGTGGTTTCTGGTTTTACCATATGGTTCTCTACCCTGTCAGTAAATGTTGGATACATCCATGTAGGCAGCAAAACCATCCTATACGGTCCATCTGATGAAGGAACGAAGTTTCCTGGCCTTCAGGTCGCACTCGATTGTCAAGACATACGGGCTGTTGCTTTAGATGTGATAGGGGCTTGGAATGGGTTGGCAATCCTGCGGCAGAATCGAGGGGTAGGGTGTTGTCTAGTCACTTTCATGGCCTGTGTAGTGGCTTAGATGTAGGATCTAAAGCTGCACCGATGCATACCCCTCAAACTGATCTCTAGTTTTAGGCACTGAGGATTACAGGCATCGCTCCTATCGGAAAAAACGTTCATCATCATCGGTCGCTACCTGATTCTACTATCTGGGTGCCGACCTTCTCACCGGCAATGCTAGACATTAATGAGGAAAAATTCATTATTTCAGAATGGTACAGGAAAACTGTTACACCTCATAGGTTGTATATCACCAGGTAACCTCGAAGCGGGGTCACCTACGATCACTTGACCGATAACTCGATCGGGATGGTACAAGCGCCATCCCTGCACATCATCAAATCTCCATAAGATATCACTCGTCCGGTTACCACAACCAACTGTTACATCATGTATACTTAAGAATCTGGGCATACATGTGAGTTGCGAGATCCGAGGAACGAGATACGTCACTCAGATGTAAGATGAACTTACTTTGGTGTATATATACAGGCCTCAATAGCCTCGATGGATACAGTCAATGAAGAACCTACTTGTACATCTCTCAAAGTAACAAGTTATGAGTCTGGAGGTTGCAACCATCTAAAACCATCCTTATTCCTGCCTGAATCACTTTATACTCCATCTAGTTACTCTAT
Source organism: Wilcoxina mikolae CBS 423.85 (assembly GCA_014904905.1). Taxonomy (NCBI): domain Eukaryota; kingdom Fungi; phylum Ascomycota; class Pezizomycetes; order Pezizales; family Pyronemataceae; genus Wilcoxina; species Wilcoxina mikolae. The sequence continues at coordinate 226,543 of MU122155.1, read as the reverse complement.
ACACTATAATAACGTCATCCAACTCTATTTGTACTGCTGAAACACCGTTACCCCAGCAACGACACTAAAACACCAAAACAAGCAACCTAATTCAAACCAATCACCAAGAAACCTCACAATGTCTACTCAAAACTCCAACCTTCCGAACTACAACAAAACCAAATGGGGTAACATCCCTCTGCTTACTCACCTCAACTATGACTCGTGGATGGAAACCATGACTCTAGTCCTCGAAGCCATGAGAGCATACAGCATCATTACCAGAGAACCTCAACCTCAAGTACTTGATATCGACTATGCCGATTGGAAGACCCATGAGGTCCAGGCAGCCACTACCATACTACTCTTTTGCTCTCTGGATGTTAGAGTTTACCTCAAAGGCCTACGAAGCCCACATGAAATGTGGCACACTCTCCAACAGTGACTTGATAATACAACTACAGTTATCAGTTGAACGATACTTCTTCGCCAATTCCGCGCAATCCGACCTCATAAAGATCAACCACTCCAAGATTACTTCAACATCAGCAAAAACTCATTTGCTTTCCGAGACAGTACGGTACGGTGGATACTGTTCTGAACGTTCTAAGCATCACTGAAACTTGACCCCGTGCTGCCACCCTCACCATATATAATTCGGGCTCAAAGCATTTCAAATAGTCTTTGCCAAGTTCGCAACTCAAGTAACAATACTCATTGTCTATGTTTAAGGTTCTCGCTTAGTATTTAGTTCCCACTTATCCTGATCTCATGATAATATCAACATATATCATCGTTATCACATATTATTGTATGCGATACCATATTTCGTCATCAGAGCTGCACATTTCGCACTGCTATGTCTAATATTTACTAATATATAAATTTCTTCCACGTATAAAAGTGATCGACTTACACAATATGCACTACGACGATTTCAAGTGTCCTACCTACTCATACAATAAATTGAACGCATCAAAGTCAATAGTATTATTTAAAAACCATCGACTATTATCTGGATCAGAAGAAAATGGAAGCCTATGGGCTGCACACTGAATCATGTGTAAAGAGATGACATACGTCGATCCAACACCAAAAAGGGGTTTTCAACGATAACTACCGTCCTCCAAAGGTAATGTAGGTATCTGATCTTGCTGCTCAACAATCACCATCCCTGGAACCTCGCGCATTGGGCCTGCAATCATTGTGGTGACAAGGGCCAAATGTGATTGTTGATCTGACTCCATATTCTCAATGACGAAAGGACATCATAATCTCGCTGGAATTCGTCCTCTAATTGACTTGAACTGACCCTGCGTTCCATCCCAGAGTAAAACTGTATTATTTGGTGGAGTTTTATGCTTCCTCTATTGGTTGGTTCCAGTGCATCGTACAATGTGAATCGTCTGCTTGTCGCCTTGAAATGATATCACTGGAATGGATGCGAAATTATAACGACTGTATTTTGCGTTTTGTAGACAACTAAACTCTTCATTGTTATCAACATATCTGATGTAGTTACCATAACTTTTGAAACACCATATGATGTGATTTTGAAGTTCCCCTTTTGGTATTCTATACCAGAATGAGAGGTCTGCTAGAGACTTGATTTCTGGCCGGTGATTATTCATCATTCGAATTGCTGGAGATGTGAGGAATAGATTTTGATTTTCATGACGACGTTTTTCGGCGTTGAGATTTAGATCTTTGAATTGGAACACTATATTCCGGGCTTTCGTGCACAAAATCTGGAAAGATGGCTCATGGTGGTTTGATTGTCGGTACACATCTTTCAAGTCCATCATTGACCTTTCCGGTAGTTCAGAGCTTACATTTAATAATTGCCCCAGCTGACGTATGTCATCTGAAAAGTGGTTCAACAGATACATCTTGACAAAGTTGAAGTCAGACTCATCACTCAAGTGCGACGCTATTTGTAAATCAATTTGAATTTTGTCCTCGTCGATGCGATGATGTTTTGCGGCTGTGGAAAGACGTGACCATGCAGGATCATTCTGGCCCTCATGTTGCATATCGATGGCGAGCTGCTTTCGCAGAGCTTCGGCAATCTTCTTGGTTGACTGTTTGGCACTAAAACGACTAAAGACGTCTTTGTGACGATGAAATTCACTGATATAGTTTTCCATCTATTTGATTGTCGCATGGGTATGGTTGTGATACTGAGTCATGAGGTGAATGTAGATGAGGTTGTTGAAACAAAGCATGGCGGATTTGAATGGACCTTGCTGCTCCCAAGAAGAATCGAAAAGTATCATCGCGACAATGGGAACAATAATACAGCCTAATGCTTTCATCTCTTTGCCACTCCATTGTATCACGGCTGTATAGGGCTTATTGAATCATGCAAATCCTAGATAATGATGCATTATAGCCCAAAGATCATTGAATCGATCAATTCGTTTGTGAAACTCAAAAAATGGTACTATCTACTCCAGCAAATGCTTCAGAAGATCGAGATGAATAGTGGGTAAAACATCAGGAACGATCAATGTATGCAAAGAAACGCATTTCATATTCCAAAAGATACCTTCCGTCATCGCTACCTCTCTTTCCATTAAATAATCACATGCATGGTTTTGGTCTTGATTATCGAATCTTGTGACTTGAATCATCAGTCGGAAATATAGTCGATAATCACAGCATGGCCAGGTAGATTGATTGCCCTCTCCAAACGACGATTTCGGGGCTTCACACACCGGGCAACCTGACTGATTAAGTGCATGGAGCTGAATATTTTACAAGTAATCGGCTGTCCAAGCACAGATGATTGGAAAACATTGTCGTATTTTTCCGTCTGCACAGATCATGGGTTTTCCTTTCTCGAAAACAGCATCGAGAGGATGAAAAATAATCTCAAAAACCCATCTAAGTACTTTCCGATTGTATTCTTGTTGCTCTTTGATGGCTGCTGTTTTTCCACCACCATGGTGAAGATGGTTTGGAGGTACTGGGAGCAGGGTGATGACGATACTGGCAAGGCTGAAGGGCTTTGATTGAATGAACGAATTAATGTTTCAAAGACTGAGGTAGATCTGCCATTCCTTTTTATCGCCAGAATAGTTGGTCAAATGCATTAGATAGAGCTGCAAAAGATCAGAACAATAGTGGAGCCGACAGGCTTTTTCAACTATGAAGAACATTTAATTATGACGACGTGTCGATGAAATAAAAACTCACACCTACTGATTCCACCACCAATCACATGTGTGAACTTCAGCGTATACTCTCTCCCCCAATTCATTATAATCTTTAATTAGTGCATATACCATATGCTCTTTAAATGCAGATTGTTGGAGTAGAAATTCGATGAAGTCAACGGGGTCTCGATAGTAAAAACGCGTCTTTTCATTGTCGCCTAGCGCTTCTGAATTGATCGGACCTGTATAACTGACTTTACCAGATTTCCATGAGTCAATTCCAAGTGCATAGGTCATTTCATCGATTTAAGTGTACAGAGTATATGCAGATGTGAAGTTCGTATTTACCCTCTGAAGCTTCATCAGCTCATCGATGGCAACCCTACTCAGTTTGTGCTTGGCACACCAGTGTACCAAACGATATTCTTGCTCACAAGAAAACAGTGCCCATTGGTTGATGTCGTCGTCCAAAATGTCGAAATCACCATCTATTGCCATTCCGGCTTCACGTGAGTCCAATGTCATTGATTGTAGTTCATTCGACTCGAAAGTCGGCTGTAGTGGATCTGTGTAGCCATTGTCATCGTCCTCACTTGAAGAATCATTGTCGGAAAGTTGAAACGGGTGATTTGGATATAGAGATAAATAGTCTAGAAGTATGATATCATTATCGGCGGTTATTGTGTATCCTTCGTCTGGAATCTGCTCCAGAGGCACGTAATTTACACTCCCTGAATGGTGACGTCGGAGGTGATTGATGTATGTACCAGTGTAATGGTAAACTTTATTGCAATAATTGCAAAGTGTACGATTAATCGAACTCATTGGATATATATTTTCGTCGTCGCAAAGACAAGATGTGTAGTTGAGAAAATAAGTGCTTATTTTGAGCGGAGATATCTGGTAAAACCTCTAACCTCATGTTTCCGTTTTCGGGGAAAGAGGTCCTATCGCACTTTGGATTCATCCTTACCAGCCGAGTACAATCATTAATTGTCTTACAGTTATCGCAACTTGGCAATGAGTAGAAATACCTTGCATATGAAAGACGTCGATTCTGCGTGTCGTGACGATCTTCTCAATACTAAACTCGGCGTTCGCACGGTAGGTAACTGTCCCCTGGATACTGCATGTTGTACCTGACCAGAACTGATAGCAAATAGGTTTCGACTTGACTGAGTAGGTTCTAGGTTATGGCAGGGCAGAATCATTGTGGGGTGTATGGCGGGGAGGTAGACTTCTAACAATCAAATATTTGTCGACAAGACGCCAATTTGAATGTTTTACACATCGAAATTGGCATTTGACCATGGAAATACCTCAATTCTTTGCCGCCACAGATCAGAATTCCGGAAGTCAACTTGACCTAGTCAGCTAGATTACTATGGGACAACCGAGGAAAACTATATAATACTCCCATCTTCCGTCCGCCCTCCATTCTGCTGCTCATCACCTTTTCCTCCTCATTCCTCCATATCACCATTACCATAATCTCATTTCAAGTTGATATCGCTGACGTTCAATTCCATTTTTGCAACCCTTGAAACCCATCTCTATTGATTCATAGACATTTAGTACCCATTCTCAACGTAAATTCTTTTGCCCTGTTCGAACGATGAAATTCGTCGTTGGATATACTAACTTTGTCTAGATGCCGATTCAACAACTCAAAGTATGGAGCATGGAAAAGGGTATCAGGGAATCTAATTGGACATTGGAAGAATTGAAGCTCTACGAAGAGAAGGGGACAAAAGGCAAGAAGACCTATTACATCAGAAAGTCGATTTTTAGCATCGCTTTGAGCCTTTATATGTGCCGCAAAAAGGAAGCAAACAAAGCTGAATGGGACGGCATGATCAAATAATGCATCAATTCAATCTCCGACTTAGCTTGTCAGGGAGCACAATTACGTCAATGGGAAGCGGATCCTAGTGCCAATAATGTCAATGGAAGAAAATGCTAATTGCCATTGACGACCTTGCGGAAATGGCCATCAGGAGGAGGCAGTACAGATCGTCAGTGGAGATTACACAAAAGAGAAAGCGAAACATCAAATCAGGTATGTTCTGCGTCATCGTGATCACTTTTTCAAAGCTGACAAAATTCGATGGTGTTCAGGACAGAACGCCAATCAAGCGTCAACATCCAGTGACCCCTGCTGATGAGGAAGTTTTCAATTATACCATTGTACACGTCGATCCCATCAGGGCACAGATATGCGATGGAGAAAAGACATCCCGATGGCAATGGCCCAATAAGGATGACCCTTGATTGTTCACAGTGCTTACCAGCGTCATCGAGGCTACGATATTGGCCATTGTAAAGATAGTGAATGAAGGGATGCCTGATTCCTGACGGAGAATCCGGGAATTGTGGGATGTTAGATGTGAGCCGGGCCACGATCAAGGACCGCGAGTTAGAGATGTGGATCCCATATTTAACGACAATACAACACTTGCATGGTTTCAATCGACCACCAATTTGGATGTCCGAACACTTTATTGCGTTCTACTGCGAAACGACGAGGTTCTGAATACTGCTATGCTTGTAGGATGGTCATTCCTACCACTCGACAAAATCCTTCATCAGGGGGAAGAGATGATCAATGACATAGGTGAAGAATCTGACGACGAATTGGCATCTTTCAGACACAGATCTCACAGCTTTCCATCATCCCTAGCGAATCTCATGGCCAGGGATAAACTTAACCAGAGGAGGCCTATTCGTCAAAAACGATATTTGACGATTATTCAGAACAGGGCCTGCACCATTTGGAGTGACGACAATTTACCCCTGGATTCAAAGGAGGAAAGCGTCAATTGGCTCCACAATCATAAGTATTTGGTCAACCTTCCATCTCCAGGATCGGAAGCCCATCAGAAGCCTAATGAAAAGCGAAAGAAATCGTGAGACGATGGAAATTGTCGTTGGCAATTTGCCTCGGGATTTGACTGGGAATGGGTTTTCGCTCGAGTTATAATTTGCTTGGTTTTTGCTTGGGATTTATTTACTTTTTATTTGGTTTGGTTTTTGCTTGGGTTTGTTTTGGGATAATTGGATAGCAATGGAATAGGTTTTCTTATGCGGTATTTGTGTAGATTGAATTACGATATTTGTTGTTGCCTCAACATATTCAATTGTAAGCTAAAATACTCCAAGATATCTCAATTTTTGGTGTCCGTGATTTGGTGTCTGCCCTATACCCAATGGCATTTCAGACGCTAATCGAGGTTCATACGATGATTGCCATTTCAAGCTATCTTGCCGATGTACTCAAACAGTACTGCACATTTCAAATCTAATTTTGGTTGTCGAAACGACAAATTCTGTGGTCTATACCATAAATGTACACTACGCTCCATTGCCTATAGCGTAAACATTCACTGCACTCCAGTGCTCTTGGTGTTTCAACCCTAATCTGGTTTGCGGTGTGTAGCCCAATGTTCCTGATGACAATTTTCGCTTTTTAGACGAATGACAATTCAGTAGACTAACCTCTTTGCAAGCGATAGTACGTGTTCTGACGGGAGCGGCCAATATCAGGGGGTTAGTTGGACGGATAGCTCCGTCCAGCATTTTAGTTGATGTACGATAAATAATATCCATCCGACGACTATTATCTTCTTATCTTTTACAGTTTTCATACACTCTGTATCTGGTTTAATCTACGCTCTTTATATTTCATTTATTCTTTCATTATTACACACTCCTTCCCAATCAAATGACTTGTAGGCGCAAGCATTCTCCACCTACATCCAATTTAAGTCATTGACCATTCAGACAAGACGATGATGCCGATAACGAGCTTTTATAAATTCCTAATATGTACGATTATCGCCGCCTTAACAATGAAAATGCACAATTCTCCTCTCAAAGACGTACTAGCAAGCACTCAGCTCTTTGCCAACTAACTCTTCCTTGCGCCCAACCTCACGCCCCGAGTCGACGAGAGGTCTATATTAAAATCGATGACGATCACGAGCAGGGGCAAAGGACACCCAAGATTTCTCCCAAGAAGGTATGGACTCTGATAATAAGACGACGATTTTCGTATTCTAATCATTATTATAGCACATGACACGTAAGGAAAGGGGTGAACACTGTGTGGTCTTGAAAGAGCTTTGGGAGGAGTGGAACCTATTGACAAGGTGACAGGACAAATAGTTGGAGCAGAATATGGTATCCAACAGATACTTTCCGGTGTCAAATCATTGGTTCTTGCCGAAGTGAAGCCCATCGCCAGCAGATATGCAATGTTCAATAACGCTTTCGCCACTAATGCTGTCAAGACTGCCCAGATCCACTTGTGGTGGTATCATTATGTCACAAAAGTCAATCTGGCAATGAGAAACACCGACCCTCCTTGTGCAAACAGTTCGGTGGTATTTATTTCTTCCTCTCTACGACGATTTTAGTCTGGCAAGATATTAAAGTCCTCGGCAAGATTGCCTCCTCATGCTCGGCAATGGTCTATAAGTGCAAGGAGACAGTGGATTCCTTGTATGGCTTCAGAACAATGGACCAGGATGGTGTGAAACAACGTGTTGCATACCTCATCAATAAAGACTAATTCACATGCCCTGAGTGGATGAAAACGGTATGTCTTTAAACATTGTTGAAATATGTCGTCTAATATATCTTTTTAGGATTGCAAGTATTGTTTTGCAGTGACCGAAATCGTGGACCGACTTTATGAGAGAAACTTTGCAAAAGTAAGACAATTGGGAATGAAAGACTGTGGAATGATCGATATGATAAATTCGACGTTCATTGTACTTGCTGCGACCGCAATTCACCATTGCCTTGGAGCATAGAAAACGGGAGAATACAAGGCACCAGCAGAGTTTGGCCCCAGTGGAGGTCCATATCGTGAGATCACATTCAATCATATTTGCTTATGAATACTCTATTTCGCTGCATAGTTGTATTTCGTCGTCTCGAAGCCGAGTTCCTTTCTACCTCACCCAAGGTTGAAACCAAGACAATCGAAGACGTCAAAATGATGATTTGTCGAATGTAGAGATGGACAGGAGTTGTCGAGGAGAATATATCAATGCCATACAATGACGAGGTAGTATACGAGGAGGAGCACCTGTCGTATGTCCCCGAAGAGCTTGCTGATGTTTCCGACAACACATTTCGTCGTATGACCACTGAACTTGAAGCTGTGCAATCTGCACTACTACCAAGTCGTGTGCGACATGATATCATCTCCAGTACTGTTGATGTTTGTTTGTTTTGTTTTAATCATACTGTATTAACTCTATTTAGAGTATGACAGACCCCTAGTCTCCGCCGCCTCTGGGCAAGCCGGTTAGATGGCGACACTACGCTCCTGCTACCCGTCGTCCCCTTCTGACAAAGGAAAGTAAAAAGATTGGTAAGGACAAAAGAAAGGAATCGGAAAGAAAGACCCTCGAACTACCTAATTCTCACTGATCTCACTCCTCTATCTGATTGTTACCCGGCTATCGGTTCGGCCAGTCAAGTTGCTTGCGTCTAGCCAAGCCGCCAAGACATGGACGCAAACAAAGCACGGTCCAGAGGGTGGTCCGTGCGGGCCCACTCAAACTTCGTGGATTCTCAAAATAATTCACTTGGGTGGGAACTTCCCAATGTCCGTCGCCGCCAGGAAGTCCATCACCGCTTGGTCACACTTCTCCATGGAAAACAGCTCAGAGACCTACACGTGTCGGCATCTGCCCACTTTCCAGCCTGTCGTCTTCCCCACCTCTTTCCAGAGCGCTTTCTGCTGGTCTTTCCACCGGCTGCAGAGGCGGAATGGATGCTCTCGCTTCTGCACTACTCTACCTCAGCTTCCTCCTTCACACCACCAGCATTTGTCGTCGTCTCGGTGCCCGAACAGTTTTAAGTACTTGCCCACTGATGCATGCCCACTCTTCAATCGATAGAAACTTGTAGCTAACGACTTCACACTTGTCATCGGGATGGGTCTTTTACTTCCTGCCTTGCCCTTGAGTCTATAGCCGAAGTGCTTGCTGCACTTGTCAGCCTCCCACTGTGTTTTTGCGGCCGATCTTGCATCGGTGATCAATCTGCTTCTATTTACAGCCGAGGGGTATACTCATTCCCATACCGTGCCTGCCCTGCGACCATCCCATGCCAGGTTCGCTTGGCGATCTGCTTCCTCATTCCCGGGGATGCCCGTGTGTCCCGGGACCCAATGGATCTCCATTTCTATACCGCGCTCGCGAAGGGTTCTCGCATTGCGGTTAATCCATCTGGCTAGTGGTTGTCCTGGTCCTGGCTCTAGATGCTCCGTTCGTCGGATGGCTGCTTGCGAGTCGCTGAAGACTGCCACCTTTGTTACGCCGTTTGCCTGTAGTATGTCTCTTTCCTTGACTGACTCCCGGAGCGCTAGTCCGATTGCCTACAGCTCCGCATCGTAGACCACGATTCGCCCGGTGCCGAGGTGGCTGCGGAAGGACTTCCAGCCATCGCTGTGCTTGCATACTGCTGCGGCTCCCACTCTCCCATCGTCGGTTCGAGATCCATCCGTCCACCACATCCAGACCCCCGCACCTACTTTGGCCTCTTTCTCTCTCGCCCAGTGTGTCGCTTCTTACTTAGCCGCGGCGACACACAGTACGACCGTCCTGACCACCGGTTCTTCGTCAGGGTTGGGCCTGTGCATGGTCTCTGCTTCCCGACCGTGTTCGTGCTCTTTCTTGATCTCCCTACATATTGGTGCATCTGATACAGGGTAGTCGTGTATCACTTTCAGCTTGGATCCTTGGCACGCATTCGCCAGCCTGGCTAAGAATCGTTGTTGCCTGGACTCCAGGGCCACTGACATGGGTGTGACCCCTGAGTCTCTCATTAGCGCACCTACTGGGGTCGTGGGCAGGGCTCCTAGGGTTGATCTGGCTTGTCGATTGAAAAGAAGTTGGAGGTCCTCTCGTCTACCCGTTACTTTTGGGTCCCACCAGAGCTCACTCCCATATAGCGTGACAGCTTGGACGCAAGCTATTTGGAAGGCTCAAAACCGCTCTGGAACCATTCCATGCACTCTCGTGAGCGTGTGGAGTCTCGCTTCTGCAGCTCTGGCCTTCTTTAGGCATCGGTTGTGGTGCTCTCTGAACGTCAGGTATGAATCCATCCAGACTCCGAGCCACCTTGTCTCTTCTTTGTTAAACCGAATGACGCCGTTTCCTACCTTGATTCTGGCTGTGAGTGTTGGCCAAAGGTGCTTATTTTGTCCCCGCCTGCGTGTGAACAGTACTGCTTCCGTTTTAGCAGTGTCGAACAGGAGATCCCGTCTGCTTGCCCATTTGATGCTCTCCGCCGCGCAGGTTTCCAGCTTCCTAACAACTTGGTTCACGTCCTTCCCGGTCGCCACCCACACGAGGTCATCCACGAATGGGAGGCCTTCGACTCCTTGGACTCTCTCTTCCACCCACTCTATCATCCCAGCGGTATATATTGCGAAGAGAATTGGTGACACTGGGGAGCCCTGCGGGACACCTTCTTCCACTGGATGGCTCTGCATTACATTCCCCTCAATCACCATCTGCACTGTTCTTTCAGAGAGAAAGCTTTCAGTCCAGCATATGAGGTCTCCATCTATCCGCTTGGACTTCATCGCATGAACCAGCCTCCCTCTTGTCACGCTCGGGAATGCAGCCTTTATGTCCATTAGGGGGACGCCCGCGATGTTGTCTTCTTTCAATGCCGTGTACGCCCTGTCGACCATGATGGCCGCAGAGTCGATGGCTGACCGTCTCTTACTACTACCGAACTGGCCCTCGCTCAGTAGTTCTGTTCTTTCTACCTCCTCAGATAACAGTTCGGCAACTACTTTCTCAACTACTTTTCCCATGCAGCTGAGCAGGGAGATCGTGCGGTAAGACTTGAGCTTTGTGTAGTCGTCTTTTCCTGGCTTTCGGATCACAACCCCGCTCGCACAATTCCACACAGCTGGGTGCCGACCCGTCTGAAGGGCTGCCCTGGTTAATCCCACTATTCACGCTTTGTTCCACTGCCAGAGGAGGCGGATGGCCCCGAACGGCAACTTGTCTGGGCCTGGGGCCTTCTTGACCGACTGCCAGAACACGGCTCTTTCGACTGCTTCTTGAGTAACCTGTTCATGTGCTCGTCCTGCAGGGGGTAGTTCGTAGTGCTGATCGTCGTCGTTTGGGGGAAAGGACTCCCGTCTGAGCATCTCCTCCTTTTCAGTGATAGAACTTGCTTGCTTCCCCTCTCTATCAGTCAGGGCCTCCACGGTCGCCCCCGCTCGAGGGTTGACGAACTTTGCCGCCCTCCAAACCACACCCCCTCTGAGGTTCATTAAATAGTCGTTCCACATCTGATTCTTAGACCGCCAGATCGACCTCTTCAGGTCTGCCTTTGTCCGGGCCGCTGCTTCTGACCTTCATCCCATTCTCTTTTCTCTCCCAAGTGCGCTTCTCTTCTCCTTAATCTCACCGTTCCACCATCTCTTAGATCGAGCGCAAATCCTTATTTTCTTCGCCGTGGCGTCCAGAACTTTGCTCAGTGCATCCTGGCACCATTCCGCCTCCCGCTCGACCTCATCCCCAGTGCAGCCCTCATCTAGGGGGGCTCTCTTCTTCTCGAGTTCCTTCCAGACTTTCCCCGCCGCATTCTCATCCTCCTCCGACATAGCAGCGAGATTCCACCCTATGACTTGTGTTCCACCCGCTTCTTCCTGCTTCCCCACGTCCACCTCACATTCTATCACCTCGTGGTCGGAACCTGTGACATGGTTCTCCTCCTCCAAAATTGACCCTTTCGCAATTGGTCGATTAGCCAGGGTTAGGTCTATGACGGACGCCCCCTCACTGCCATTCCTCACCCAGTAGTGAGTTGGCAGGCAGTCATTCCCGATCTCCAACTCATGCGCGTCTATCATCTCCTCCCAATACGTGGTGTCTATCCGTTCTGTGTATCTTGGGTCCCAGCCCTGACTGTGGGCGTTTAAGTTGCCTGCAAGTACCGTGCTGCCTCCCTGCCGAATAATACTCTGCCAGTTTAACTTCCTCGCTCGTCTCTCCCCTGTCTGCATGTCCTTCTGGTCATAAACATCATCTTCTCCCCTCTTCTTTTGAAGACGACCACAATCACATCGTTGTTTGCACCCCTACTCAAGTCTGTCCGTTCGTCGGTTGCAAGGCCGCTCCCCTTGCGTACCGCCGTCCAGACTCTCTTTCTTTTTCTAATTTCGGACCGCGAAAGGTTGATTCCGATTCCTCCTCTTTCGTCCGGCGGCTCTTGCAAACATATCACATCTGCTCTCCGTTCGACTCCCGTCTCTAGCGCAGCCATGATCCACACATAAGACCTGGCGCAGTAGTGCTGAATTGCTCTAATCATTGGAAGCTGCGGCTCCCAGTTCGACCTCTACCGCGGTCTCGGCCATGGTCACGTCCCTCTCTTCCTCCATCCCCTCCTTCTCCCTGGGTCTTTCAACCTCCACGACCGGGGGCTCCCCTTCTTGGCCACCGGTATTTGCCCTCGGCCTGGTGCCGAGTGCTACTGTGTTCGCCCCTGTGGCTCCTCCCATTCGATACTCGGCCGGTTGTCTTTATCCTGTGTCTCGGGCCGCCTTGATAGCTTCGGTCTTCTTTGCACACCTTCCACTGAATGCGATATGGGTCCCTTTGCAGTTTGGGCATTTCTCTTGGGTGTGACTGCAGAGTACGCCTTTCTGCAATGTGCATCCCACAACATTGCACTGATACTCTCTTGACCGGTGCGGCCCTGAGCAGTATCCACACCCAGGCTGACTGCCGCCGCACTTGCTCTCAATATGGCCCCACCCGCAACAGACCTCACACATGCTGTCCGGGCCTGCGCTCGTGTACGGTTCGACTTTGTATCTTACTCCTGCAGTGATGACCCCTTTCTCGACTAGTCTCTTGTCTACTTTCGTCCCCTTCACAATAAAGACCACCGATGATGCCTTTATATCTCCATTTTGCTGTCTCTCTCTGATTGAGCGAGGGTTAGATAGCCATCTCACTTGTGCAGGGACCGTGACTCCTTCGTTCTCCGCCTGGATTTCTTCTCTCATCTTTTGTAGGCCTTCGGTACCTCTGCCCATGTACCTCACCAGCAGAACAACGTGGATCTTCAGTCTCTCCCACGATTCGTTCCCCTCCATATCAATGATCCCTTTGTCGACCGACCTTGATGCATTGATAATGACGTCTCGGTACAATAGTGCCATCTCCGCTGTGGCATTCCGGTACGTGACTGCGGTTATTGCACCCTTGGCATTAGTCCATGCGTTCATGATTCGGATGTGGGCTGGGGCATGCTGCCGGAACAGCGCCCTGTTGATTGCGAATGCGACTTCTTCGTCCATCTTGTTGGGCAGGGGGATGCTTTCGTCTCTTCTTAGGACCAGGTGCCTGTCTGCCATGCTCGAACCATTTGTAGGGGCTGGGGCTGGGGCTGGCCTGCTCGTGATCGCTCTCTCAGACGTGACGGCCTTAGTTGTCGCAGCTTTCCGCTCGATATGCGGTGGGACTCTCTCCCACTGTCTCGTCGGTGTTGGCTTTGCTGTTAGTGCCGGCGCCGGGGTTGGGGTCGGAGTCAGGGTCGAGGTCGAGGCCGAGGTTGGGATCGGCGTGGTCGTCTGCTGCTGCGGTTTCGGTTGCAGTTCAGCTTGTCGCTGCTTCGTCTCTATCATGTGTGTACCTGCGTGTTTGTAAGGACGTACACCCATGTACGGCCTCGTATGAGAGTATATTAGGATAGATCCTGTTGCAAACGGGAATATGCAATATATATCAATTGTACGGTATGTAGGTAAGATAATCGCTAGCGTGCCAAAAGCACTTTGCGAGGTAATTATATATGAAGGGCGGTTCGCCGGCCTCGGCAGCCAAGTGCGCTTGGGAGCGAAGTGCACCTGAGAAGGCCAAGTGCACCTGGCACCGCCATTACATCATCCACCTCTTTATAAGCGGACCCCCTGGGCTGCAACATATATACATGAAGACAAGATAAGGTGCGTACGCCTTCGTACATCTGCATAAGTACCATGACCGATCGGTGCCATCAAGGCGGCCTCACGGCGGATTCGGTGCACGGGGAAATCCACCTCCAGTGGTAGGTGCTAAAACCCGTGCCGACGCCATTTATACCGGGCAGAAATCCATAAGAAGAGAAGAAAGAGAACAACGTCCAATTGACCCTGAATCCTCAAAGTCCACTCCTTCCGCAGGCTTGCAAGTCCATGGTTCCGAATATCCAAGTAGACTTCCAGTTTCTCCGAATCCAAGCAACAGATGTCCGTAGTGCTAGCTCGGTGGTGTTCAAATCGGTAAATGCTATTGGCCGACTTGCGGGCGCCATTAGGCATCGATATATCGTAGTTGACACGTGATATCCCGGGACGAAGTCATCATTGCTCGACTTCCGACTAATCAATCGATCGTATCTGATTTCTTTCGTTGAACGCGTTCGTGAACGTCATCTGAGGTTACGGCTGTTGCGGCCGGTATTGCATCGCTGCGGCAGTTAACTAGCATAATTGCATGATGTATTTATCTTGGCCATAGCTGCTGCTCTTCAGAGCTTTTTGAATTCGTAGGATTTCTTCAATTCCATGTCTCTGTGCTTTCGTATATCCAAGCACACGGCAGACCTCATTGGTCATAGTCTGATCATGCGTCTCACCGATTGGCTCCAAGTTTACTCGTATATCGGTAATCGGGATTCGGCTTTTCCGTTGCCATTTCAGTGGTAATTGACTTGTGTCGGCCTCGTTTGGCCCTCGATTGCAGTCATCATATGTCGACATGCGTTCGTACATGTTCATTCAAGTTGCGGTATCTAACTCGTAAGTGTACCTAAGGTGGTACTCACAACATAACCAAGTATGCTTCCGCTCCAGGTGCATTAAGACATCCACTCGCCGATTCCCATGCCTTCGACTTCCGAATCCACGAAAGTAGTGAGTTTGCACACGCCATGCCCTTCCGAGCCTAGTTGTAGGGTGTACACCCTAAAATCTAGCCTGATACGGTTAATCACCACTATCTGTGACGACGTCAATCGATTATCGTCATGGCTTCGTTGGGTGCTCTCGGAGGTAAGGCCAATTGCAGAGCATATTCATTGATATATCTAATTCGTAAGCGTTCCGTACAAGGTCATAGTTACCATGTAATTCGGTGCGTTTGCGCTCTCGACTCTGAAGGTCCAACGCGGTAGCCTTCTCATACGTCCATTAAGGATTGAAGTCGGTTCACATTCCGCGCAACTTGACATCTCGACTGTTGATTTGGCTGGCTCTCGGCTGCTTCTTATACATCCATTAAGTGTTGCAGTCGGTTGCAGCTGATTGTGCATTCGATACATTCGGTGGTGCTTCCGATTCCGTGATGAAGACCAGTAGCGTAGCCATTGACTTCTCGTTCGCTCCCAAGCTTCCCGGTGCACTTGCACTTGATCTTGTTGACTTACTTCGCAGTCGCTGACGTACTTCGCAGTCGCTGGTGTACTTCCTTTATGTACGAGTCCGTCCATCGTAGGTCAATAGAGATCCCTAGAGACTAACTCAGTAGTTTTAAGAGCTCCAAAGTGACCTGGCGCAGGGTTGTCATGAAACAGAATTATCACTTTACCGCGGAGAGCATCGTCCGCAGGGACATATATCTTCCCCTCATAGGTCAGATCTCCAGCGACGACGCTCTATTAGTTCTCGTCTTTGGTTTCGGCTTCGGCTTCGGCTGTGGCTGTGGCCATTGCGTTATCGACTAGCATACCCGACACGTCGACCGCCAATGGGTCAGTAGACAGGACCTTCTTAATCGCCGGTCGGAGGTCATCGTAGGGTTCAACTGTCAGAGTCGCCAAGAGCCGTCCGACAGGCTTCTCATAGCCGATCTCATAATCAGGCCGTCTCGACGGCCGTCGGCGGAGTTTTGTTTGTGCCTTCCAGGTGCTCGATAGTGAAGTCGTATGCCGATAAGATCTCATTGACTTCCAGGTGCTCGATAGTCAAGTCGTACGCCGATAAGATCTCATTGACTTCCAGGTGCTCGATAGTGAAGTCGTAGGCGAGGCCAAGTGGGCTCACGAGGCCAAGTGTGCCTGTGAGCCAAGTGCACTTACAAGGCCACATGCAGTTACAAGCCCAGGTGCACTTGACATATGCAGTATGATGGGTTATCGTTCCAGCACTTCTGGTGCGGATTTCGTCGTAGTAGCGGTTTCTCGGATTCCGTAACGATCATTCCCCTCTTTTGAGGTCGGTGCTCCGTCGACAACTGCAGTGTCGATTCTCATCGATTTTCCTGTTGATAAGACGGTTTCGATTGCCATTGGGGCTTCGTACTTCTGTATCTGCATTCCCTTGCAAGTCTCACAGAATATCTTATAAAGTAAGTGTTTCTTAAAGAAAGGATAGACTTAAACGTAACCTTGTATAGCCATATCAGCAAGAAGACTTGTTATTCGTCCCAAGAGTGTGCACGATTGTACTCGAGAATCTGCATTCCGCGGCTCTCCCATGGCTCAATAAGTGCCATCCGCCCAGCAGCCGTCTCTCATCGCTGGCAACATGGTCAAGCATCTCCGTGATCAATGGAATGGGGTACCGATTCTTGATTGTGCTCGTGTTGAGAGGTCGGTAGTCAACTTCAGAATTTCAAGTCGACGTCCTTCTTTGCAAAATATCAGCGCCGGTGATGATGACCGCTGGATGAAACCATTGGCCAGGTTTGTCTCGATGTAGGCCTTTAGAGTTCTTGACTCAACCTCCGACAGGTAATAGTTACGCCCATATGGCAGCTTGTGCCCGGGGTCGATCACATGGTCAATTGACCGGTGCGGTGGTAAAGTCTCCGCCTTGGCCTTACTAAAGACCTCCACGAATTCCTGATAATTGGCAGGGGTATGGCATGGCTGCCGTCCTCTGTCGGCACCTATTTCAGTTGCCGAAGCTCCATCTGTACTCGTCAGCTTTGTGCTCATATGAGGGATGGAAGCGGAAGTGTCGCGGAAACCAGGAGCCACGGGTCTAACGGCCGTCCACAATGGAACCAAGGCACCGCAGCCGGCGAACTCCCTTCTTGACTCCGCGAGCCGGTAGCAGTCATTCAAGTACCAGCAAAGTAACTCTTCTGCCGCAACTACCGCCGCTGCTCCTGCTCGCACATCCAACTCCAAGGGCTTCTCCCACATGTGTGGTGCCTTCCATGGAGCTCCCAGCAACCCTGTGCAATCGCCAATGCATATGACGAATGCCTCGAGAATCTTGTCGCTAGCTATGAGACTCTCGAATGGGGCGGCTCCAAGCAGATATATGTCTGGAACCCCGCCCTCCGCCTGTGGAGTCAACGACGTCACCTGGGTGGCCGCCGGGGGTGCCACGGGCTCATTTCAGTCCGCGGCCTTTAACCTGTTTTCTCTGATAGGGGTCCGCAGGGCTAGAAGTCGACCGGATGTCCAGTCGGCCTCAGGGTTCATAGCTTGAACAAGGCAATCCTAGAACAAGGTCATATGCCGTAGGCACGACCAGCACCTCCAGTTCATCAACCGAAGGGCTATCTCCTATATACAAAAGAATAACCATTTGCCCAATGCTGATCAGGGATATGGAGAAGAGGATGCATCCACTCCCGCTAGGAGATACGACGACATTGATGTGCATCCATTCGTGCTAGGGGATACGACGACATTGATGTGCATCCATTCCCACTAGGGGATACGATGACTTGATGTGTGATTTTATTCGCCTTTCGTAGAATCGCACAATGGAGTATCGACTTTGACCTGCTTGTCACTTTAGAACATTCAGGGTTAACTTCCCACTCTCAGCCGCTTCATGATCTGCAATTGCAGCTCGACTATCAGGGTCTTGAACTCTGCCCATCGGTTGTCTTTCGCCGTATGTGCACTTCCGTGCTCGTGTAATCGTTCTCCGTAAGTGCACTTCCGTGCTCGTATGATCATTCTGCGTAAGTGAACTTCGTCTGTGCAATGCTGACGCTCGTAGGCGGACTTCGGGGCTTCCGCTCAGATCATAGGAACGTAATCGTCAAGTGCGCTTCATCGAACACGTTTATCGTCGGTGACCTCTCGCCCGACTCGATCGTCAATGAATCGACGCCTATAGTGGATGTCGATAAAGGCTTCACTAGCACTTCATACAGCTCAATAGGCTGCTGTCTATCGTTCGTACGTATGTGATTGATCTCGTCGAACGTGTTTCGATGGTGTGACCATCAGGCCGGTCAAGAGTATATCAGGGTCGATTGACCTCCTAATCGTCTCAGAATCGACTCTGCTCACGTCAATCATTTCCAATAGACGGAATACTTATCTCAAATCATCACCCTAGCGATGAATCTGTATGGGCTCCGAGTAGTGACGTTGATGAATGTTCACTAGCACTTCATGCTCGATTAGGTTCAATTCGTCTCGATCGTCCGTTCATATGCGATGGGTCTCGTTAAACTTGTTTCGAGGTCTTCTCAGCAGTGGCCATAAGGGCCGGTGACGCGTTTCTTGGGATTGATTGGCCCCCGAATCATCTCTGATATAACAAATCGCGGTTGGTGATGCGACTCTTCAAATCGATTGACCTCCAAAACGCCTCGGAATGGTCTCTGCACTAGTCAATTGACACGATATGGGAATACTTATGAAGTTTCGATGCTTGTAGGTCTCGAAAATGAGGTGTTGCGATGCTTTCGAATTTGTCATGTGGAGTAGACTACACTCGGGGCCAATTGACTTCACAATCATCTCTGCGGCAGTCAATTGACCTCTTTGACATGTGTACTCATCCTGATTTATCATTCTAGTGATGATACTCGTTGTAGGTCGAGGATAGGGTTTTCAGGGTCTCAGGAGTGCCTATCATGGCAGGTGATGCTTCTCTCGGGACTGATTGACATCTAAATCGTCTCGGAATCGTCCCTACTATCGTCAATCAACTCAATTGGATGATTACTTATCTTGTATCAACAATCTAGCGATAGTTCTCGGAAGTAGAGGTTACGGCGTGTCGCGACGCGTCGAAAAAGTAAAGAAATCACGAAATCGCGTGAGCGAAACGTATCTGGTGACTGAAAAGCGATTATAGTGTAATGACGTACTCCCGTGTACGGCCTCGTATGAGAGTATATAAGGATAGATACAGTTGCAAACGGGAATAAGCAATATATATCAATTGTACGGTATGTAAGTAAGATAATCGCTAGCGTGCCAAAAGCACTTCGCAAGGTGATTATATATGAAGGGCAGTTACCCGGCCTCGGCAGCCAAGTGCGCTTGGGAGCCAAGTGCACCTGGTACTGCCATTACAGTGTTTCGAGGCCTCCAGTCCGTTGTCGGCCTCTCGTTTCTTCTGGCCTGGTACCGTGTCCGCCAGAACCTTCGTGACCATGTTTGTGATGCCTGTCCCCCACAGTACGTCGTCCTCATGGCGGGCATTCCACTTGCTCTCTCTCTCTTCTAACCACGCTTTCATGACGATCCATTGCACCTCCTCGCGCGCTGTATGTGCCTCCAGTGCTTTTACCAAATTCTCCACAGTTCGGTGCAGCTATGTTACTTCACCTGCCAGCTGCCTGATCGTTCTCTCCATCCGGCTTCTCCAGTCCCCCAGTGCACTCGGAGACTCTGGGGTCTCACTTCTCAACCGTTTCCCGTTCTCGTTTCGCATTGGAGGCTTGCTCGGGGTCATACCTTCTGTGATGATGCGTGCCTCTCCCGACACGTCACCCACCGAGCCACTGGTCTGTCCTACTTCTCCCATCTTCATATCCCTAACTTCCACACTCACTAGCTTCTCGATTGTCCCTCAAGTAGGGCTCTCTCCTCTAGTGGTTGCCATCGTCGCTGGGTCTTCGTTTGTCGCGTTGCGTCCGTCACGTGCGCACTCTGCTGCTGTGAGTTTCCAATATCCTCTGGCGGTTCAGAGGTGCTGGGAGTGCCGCTCCGGGGTCAATTTGATGTAAAAGTCGATTGCCGGTGTCCGTTTGTTGATTACTATCGTGGTTGTTGACTTATTTCGCAGTTTCTGTTTTCGCCAAGACTTATCAAAATTAGCTATTAAAGAAAAAGAGTTTAAGTACTGTTGATGTCAGCCGCACCAGCAACACCAAAACCAACAACATCAATGACAATTACAATGACAATTTCAATGTTGCGGACACCGAAAAAGTTAGTTCAGAGGATTATGGGAGCTTTGACTTCAACATATCTGTCCTCAATGACTGTTGAGAGAGTGAGTGTGGGTATCTGATGGTGGAAATATACATAATAGAGAGGCGACACTAATGTTGGTCTTCGCGATATGGTTTTTTGATTCTTGAGATCGTTGTAATTCTTTTTCACACTCATTGTACGGACACTTGTAATCTTTAGTATCGTAATTGACATCGGTCAGTAAGCACTATATAAAATCAAGGGTTTAACAAAACAATATTTGCGACGACCATTTGTAATGTCAACTCATGAGAATTAACAAAAATTATTATCATGAGAATAGATACTAACTTGAATCAAATGAACAGCCTTATCAATTTGAGTAAGATGAGGAAGACTACTATCGTGAGTTTGGAAAATTAAGATAGCGTAAGAGATGGCCATACAAAGTAAAAGGGGTTTGAATAAAGCCAATGAAGGGGTATTTCAAACATCTCGACAATGAAGACAAGACAATGGTTTTTGGCCTCAAATTGAATCACGACTGCATGTGAGTCCATGGTATTTGATTTCACCAAAGTGTTGACGAAAGTAGCATGGAGAGTTCGCAGAAATATAAGCACAACTGGAGCTCATTCATTAAAGAATACCAAAAGCTTCAGAACGTCATTGCTACGATGCAACTCAAAGGCCCATTCTTGCCAATGCCCACATTGTGTTTCGGCCTTCATGGGTGCAGCACGTTGAATAAACTTCATCAACAAAAATCTGTTTTTGCTGATGAACAAGCTTCGAGATCTCCGTCATCAGCTAGCAGGATCGATCGAAGCTATCTCCAATGATGAACTACGTACGCACATATATACAACCTTCCCAGAACAGTATGCCACGATTGTGAAGATTCTACAGCATCGAACTCCAATTCCAACAGTCGAAGAAGTCATGGACACTCTAAATGTGGTCGAAGAAATCACGGCTATTACCAATGAAATCGGTGATTCTTCCATCAGATCATTACTCTACTCTCGGGGCAGCTATAGAGGCCGAGGCCGAGGCCATGGCCATGGCCTCTGGTGTGGCAGATTTAGTCGGAGAAACAACAAGGAACAGGATGGTAAGGAATACACTTCCTCACAGTGTAGGATGAATAACCACACTACCGACAGCTGCAGCTTTCGGAAGAAGCCCAACCACAGCGGCAGCGGCGGCTTCAATCGAAAAAACGAAGAAAGAATATGCTCCTACTGAGGTAAATCAGAGCATATCAGAGTCGAATGTCATATTCACCAAAGAGACCACGATGCCCAAAACAAGATCACAAAACGACACAACATGGCAGAAGCGGATCCAGCTATGGCTCAGCACAGCATCTCCGGCGGAGACGAAGACCTCATCTGACTACCAAATAATGTTACCGAAGTTACGACCGCATATGCATCCCTTTCTACAACCACTGTCGATACTCTCTCAACTACAACCTTATCAACCTGGGTAGTCAATTCTGGAGCTTCTCATCATATGTGCAACGATCGCGACTCATTCATCTCATACAAAAAGCTTGCATCACCAATCTCCATTAAATTCGGAGATGAAACAACGGTAATTGCCACTCATCATGGATTCATTGACAAATCACAGAGATCGACTACCATATACATGAAAGCTCTCTATATACCTACTTTTCGCTTGTCTCTACTCTCTATCAACCAGCTCGATCACTCCAACTACACCACTATCTTTTGACAAGGCGTCTACACTATATCATCGAATTCAATCACACTCAATGCCAATTGAATCGGAGATCTCTACTTTCTCCAATCTCAAATCGACACCCAAGCTCTCACCTCCGAAACTGGGGGAAACCAGCCCACACCTACCTCAACTCCCCTCATATCATACAAATCCTTGATAACTTCCCGCCAGTGTCATCATCGATTAATCCATCTGCATCCCACTGCTATGAAAAACCTCATTGACGGCTCTGAGATCTTAAACTCTGAAACATGCGACATCTGCACTCAGGCGAAACACAAGCAAAAGTTTATTCAAACTAAACTTCCTCAAACAACCACACCCTTCGAATTGTTACCTTCTGACACTCACGGCCCCTTCGGCACTCCGACAAATGCAGGCCACCTTCACTATATCCTCTTTATCGATGACTACATATATTGGACAACTGTCTACCTACTTCCAGATAAGAAACAAGAAACCTGCATCACTGCATATCAACACTTTCAAGCCAAAGTCGATGCATACAACAAAGGTTACAAAATCAGACAATTCCGATGTGACAATGGCCGAGGAGAATTGGACAATAAACTCTTTCGAATGCTACTAGCCTCACCTGGCGCTGCACTAGAGTTCTGCCCTCCATACGCCCACCATAAAAATGGTGTTGCGGAGAGAATGGTCCGAACGATCACAGAAAAGGCTAGAGCAATGATGCTCGATTCCCAAGTACCACTCGAATTGTGGGGGGAAGCAGTGAATACGGCCGTATACCTATATCAGCGAATGCCAAACGAAGGCCTATCTAACAGAGACGATCGAGACAGCTATAAGACTCCATATGAGATACCGTACGAAATACTTAAAAGCTATGGGAAGCCGGAATACGATAAACCAGCCAATGATCCTACACGAAAGCCAATAGATTATAAAGCTCCACTTGATAATCTTCGTCGATTTGGATGCCATGTCAGTCGATTAATATCAGAGGGTCAGCGCATCGACAATTAGCTTGGCCGACGATCTAAAACCAGCTGTATGATAGTAGGATATATACACGACAGTACCACCACTTGGAGAATCTGGGATCCAGAATTTAAGATGATCAGGACTCAATCAGATGTCATCTTCGACAAAGAGAGAAATGTATACATATCATGTCCACAATCACTAAAACACGGGACACATGAAGAGACTACCAAAATTCATATATTTGATCTTCCACAAGAAGAAATACATACGGAGATAATTGACAAAGATCCTGGTGTAACGGATGAGGAAATTGCTCACGGCCACTTACAAGAGAGTAGAGCAGGTGATAGCATTTCTCACCGCCACATCAGAAGTGGAAATGTCACCTCCGATGATTCGGCTGGAGCTGATACCAGTCTCCTATCGCACACAACTGGGCAAACATACGATGGGCAGGGAGTCAGAAGCCCATCTGCTTCAGGTGCGGAAAATACAGGCCTTACAAACATAGCTCCTGAGGAAAACGCTCATATATCACTCAATTCTCATGATCAAGCCCCATCTAGAGACGAGATAACTATGAAAAGAAGCACATAAAGGCAGATAAACTCTGCACGGCGGACCACCATGGCTGCAAAGAAAGCCCAAGCATTGACCAATAGAGTCACGAAAAGCTCGGCCAGAGCAAATGCACAAGTCAATATGTGTAATGGCAGCCGGCCAATGGCAGGGTAACCGTCAATCCGCCCAGTATATAGTCAGCTCGTGCTCTTGCTCTTGCACACCATCGATAACCTTACCTATTGAACCCACTCTATCTCATTCTCGAATCCACGTGTGTAACCATATCTACACTCATATCTATACGTACGACGATGTATGCCCTTACAATAAGACTGAACTAATACACAGTGCTCTAGCATCAACTGCCAATGATGACCCCCAGTCAAACGAAGAAGCCATATCAGGACCACTGAAATACGGATGGAAAGTCGCGATCCTTGAAGAGGCCAAATCAATCCAACGAAACGAGACCTTGACAGTAATCGATGATTTCAGGTCGCATCACAATGATCTAACTGCAACCAAGACAATTGGTTCGAAATGGGTTTTTAAGACAAAATGTAACCCCGATGGGTCAACACACTACGAAGCTAGACTAGTGATCAAAGGCTATGAACAAACAGACTACGGTGAAATGTATACCTCCGTTGGCAAATTTACGACTTTCAGACTCATTATAAGCCTTGCTGCACTTGAGGGCTGGAACATCGACCACCTAGATGTTGTCACCATATTCTTAAATCCCGAAATCGATGCTGACACAATCTATATGGAACTTCCAGAAGGATGGCCTTTCGCTGGCAGGATTGTACGTCTAAACAAAGCTCTCTATGGACTAAAACAAGCACCATGTCTATGGTACCGATACATAAATGCCTTCTTACTGTCCTTAGACTTCATGCAATCGCAGGCCGATCTTATCTTTATATACGAAAACAAAAATACTCACATTTGCTCCTTTATGTTGATGATATATTATTGGCTTACACACCAGCTGCAGCAAAGGATACCCAAGTAATCAAGGTGAGGCTCGCAAAAGTGTACAAGATCGCCAACCTCGGGCCCGCTCTCCAATTACTCCGCATTGAAATCCATCAAGAAAATGACTCGATTAGCCTCAGCCAAGCAATCTTCATCGATTCCATTCTCAAACGATTTCACATGGGACAAGCCTACAACGCTTTAACTCTTCTCAACGATAAAGTCAAACTAGACTTCGTTGAGCCTGACGATGGGGAAGTTGATCCCTGGGAATACCAAGCAATCGTCGGCTCCCTAATATACATCGCTTTAGCCACCAGGTCTAACATATCATTTTCAGTGGCCGCACTCAGCCGATATAATTCCGAGCCACTCGCCTCACACCTCACAGGTACCAAACGCGTCCTAAGATATCTCATGGCTACGAAAGATTACCGACTTCATTACGCATATACAGAGACCCCCTTGTTGGCTTTACCGATTCCGAATGGGCCTCTGACAGCGCAGATCGAAAATCACAAGGCATGTACGTCTTCATCTCCAATGGCCCAATTTCGTGGCAATCTCGGAAACAGGACCTAGTGGCTACCTCCACACTCGAGGCCGAATACATTGCATACTGTCAAGCTTCTAGAGAAGGTCGATAGCTGTCACAGCTCTACAAAGATCTTGGCGAGAATCTAGAACCGCTCCCAATTCGATGTGATTTACAGGGAGCAGTTACACATATCATCGAAGGAACGACCAAGGTGACAACCAAGCATATTGAGGTCTGTTATCACAACAGCTGCCACCTGCATGAATGCGCATCATCGATTACTTCTGGATCTCAACCGATGAAAACACTGCCGACATTTTCACCCAGGATCTACCAAGGCATAAACATGAAAAGTTCACCAAGGCCATGAGCTTGTACTAAGAGGCAGATCACGTGATACCTCCAAACGACCAATCAGATTTGCTTAAGTCCTGCCAAGCCTGGATGCAAGCAAGTCTATGATCAACTATGACTCGATTCGAGGTCAATTTAAGGTTATTGGTTTACTTCTTTTCATGTTTCATTACTATCTTTATCACTGTTCGGGATGACCACCCAAAACGCTACGGTTGTACTCTTTCTCTACCTACTGCAGTCACTATAAGGAGGAGGGTTTTAATGAGGTATCCGAGGACATCATTTGGTCTTCCTACGATTTGTAGGAAGAGGGAGAAGTGTTACATCATGTATACCTAAGAGCCTGGGCATACGTGTGAGTTGCGAGATCCGAGGAACGAGATACGTCACTCAGATGTAAGATTAACTTACTTTGGTGTATATATATAGGCCTTGATAGCCTCGATGGATACAGTCAATTAACAACCTACTTGTACATCTCTCAAAGTAACACCAACGAAATGAGATAAGTATCTATGCAGTCAACGACACCACTGATAAGGAATAGGAGATGGTTACTGGATCGATACTCTGCCAGCTCATGCCACTGAGAATATGAAGACAGATGAAAGGCTGTAGATACGAAAGCACCTGAGTTTGCATCATAGCTGACGAGGCCTTTGATGACCACACATATGCAGACTGCTCACAACGACACCCCTCATGATCGAAAGAATACCATTCGCCTGCAGGTTAAGAGATCGAAAGGATATGATAGTTCCGGACCCCAGATGTCTGAAGGACTGATGTCAGTAGAGATTCAATTCATCCAAGTGGGAGATCTTAGCAGAAAGATACGGAAGGTTCTGCAGAGAAGCAGAGGGTTGGGTGTCTAAGGAAGGATATTGGTGCGAGGGGTGGTTAGGTAGAGAAGCTCATGAGACAAGCGTAGATAGAAGTAATTGTTAGAGCGAGAGGATAGAGGTATAAAGACCTCTTGTTAACGCCAGTTGACTGATGTCACTGCTCGGGGTTTAGCCCGGAGAATCTCGACGTCATTCGGGAGCATGGCCGGAACCTTCTCGGGCATCGAGCCGAGAAGCACCGGCCATCCACCCGTACCTGAGCACGACATCCGGCTCCGGATGCTCGGCTCCGGGTATGATGATTCCGGGTGGCCCCCGGGTATGATGATTCCGGGTGGCCCCCGGGTATGACACCTTCCGGACATGCTGCCCATATATAAGCTTTCTCTTTCTCTCTCTTTGTACCTTAGACAATTCAGCTCATTCATTCTCTTCCGATTTGCTCTCAACACCTCTGGAATCTCCGAGGGTAGAAGGGCAAGCTTCTTGACGAGGAGAACAAGCCTTAACAATATACGATTGGAAAGCCAAACATCTTTGTCTTGAATCTTTATCTTTAGTGACTTTCACATCCCGAGTGAATCTTTATAACTTCCATCGCAAGCAAGTCCTGAAAGCAGTAAGGATACTACTTGTGCTGGTAAACCTGGAGTGACGCTCCCGGTGTTACAAAAACATACAATCCTATCTCTTTCGTTTTGTTTGGAGAGGAGCCAGTTCATTGCTTCACGGCATTCGTCATAGGAATAAGTTCTGAAGTGGGAGGCATCCGTTTGACTTATGATACTGGTAAAAAAGTAATGTGGGGTTCAGCAGAAGGGGCTGCGCTCTCGTTTTTTTTTGATATAACCAAGGCAGAGCGCTTGAAAAAATTGGTGCTTCAACCGGTGGATGGTTTCTTAAAGCTAGAGGTATAATCTCTTTTGCGGCATCTGTCGCAGAGCTAATTGGGTACAGATTGTTACGAACTTTGGCCGGAGGTGTTCTTTCATGAAACAGCTTGATCACAGCAATCCCGACGTCATTGTGCTAGAATCGCGCGATCGAACGGCGGAGATTGTGGGGTTGTTCGGATGCTTTGCGGTAATGTGGCTATAACTTCTTGGGACTTCCATGCACTGACAATTACTCTAGCCACGCAGAGGATATCAATCCTTTACATCCTTGGGAATTCTTACCGGTGTTCCTACCACCGGATGGAAATCTTCCCAAGTTGAATTTCTAGAAGATTCTCGTCTTGTGTTCGAGGTTCCTCTTAACAATGACTTGGGTATTCGTTCGAACATTCATGGTCACTTTGAGACATCTATTCGACTAGTCCAACATCATTTCCAGTCCGTGTGTGCTTATTTCTGCCCTGGCGGTCACAGATTTCATCAGAGTGGCGATGTCACTGGGCTGCAATTTAGCCTTTTGAATGGAGGTATTCCGGAGTATATTGGACAGTGTCTGGGGGCAGGAAGTAAAAGTAGGGATATTTTGGTTGAGGTGGAGAAGTAATCGTTGGTGTGCGGTACTCCTCACGCAGAAAGCTGGAGGGCAGTCGTGCCCTGAGTCAGATTACGAGCATCATGTTGACCACGTCTATTCGAACCGTGACGTGGGATAACGGTGATGTAACGTGCGAACGGACAAGCATAGAGTCGCAAAGTCGGATATCTGAGATTAGATGGGCCTTCAATGCGATAGCTGATCAGATTGTAATCACATAATTAGTATATGATATTATTACCCCCATTGACATTGAAAGCCTCATTCCACAGTCTGTCCACCTGCCCTATCTTGGAAATCATGCTCTACACCCCCACTAGCGCACTGCACCCCAAACCACACCCACCCAAACAACCCCCACTCTCACCACCAACGTTTAGCATGCTTCCCTTCAACTCTCGTACGTCTGCCCGCCGTTCTTGCGTATCCAAAAAATATATCAATACAGTCACCACGAATCCACTTTCCGCAAAACCAATAATACCGCAACTTCCAGCGGTTAATATATACTCCTACCCTTCACGGCCTAACTTGCCCCCCGCCTACCTTTGCTGTTTTCGTCCTCATGCAATACGATACGACGCTCTATTGTTTCCGTAAACTCCATATTAGACATCTAAGGAAGTCGCCGATGCCAGAAATAGAAATCCCCGCATGCCAATGACCCCACCTATAGCTCGAGTAATGCGCTCTGCGGCAGATATCCAGATTCGGCCTTCTTAAACATAGGAGCAACATTCATAAGTATTGCGTCCTCTCAAAAACTTAGTAACCTTTTATCAAATCCCAATCTTGCAGCTCCAGACATTCCCATCATCCCCGGTATCTACGCCATTCCGCTCTAGTTCTACCAACTGCTGATGTACGTCTAGGCATCCCTTCATACCTAGACAAACTTGCAATTAAATACGCAATTGAATTGGTCACGATCGAGAATGACACCGATGAGGGGCCTGTCCAAACCGCATGGACCAACATCTGCAGGCACATCTTCGACACTTACGATTACCTTATCGAGACGAACCACCGATGGAACACCCAGTTTCCCGATGTTATTGTGGTAGGGATCCGGGGGTTTTCCACCGGAATATCTGGGGTGGATCTTCTAGTGGTTGAGTGCAAGAGACAGCAGGAAAACGCACGGGACACTCATTTCGATGACTGGGCGTCTTCGCAGCTATCCGACCAGCTCGTAGAATCAATCAACGGCTCTCATATATTTGGAGCAGTGGCTATTGGCAACAAAGTTAAATTCTACCGGCTGAATGCTGGTAAAAGTAAGGCGAAGTCTATATCGACAATCCTTAGTATTTCAGAACATGCCGATGAGGTGGATCTGCGACTGGAAATGATGAAAATGGAGCGTTCCCGCTTGGGTAGCTAGGGTGCTGGTTGGCTTTTGGATATCCCGGGGGCTACTGGTGGGGGAGGCCTTGCATGTTACATTGGGTTAAGAAGCAAGAGCGATCTACTATGTATCGGAAGACAATATACGATGAGAAATTGCTGTCTCTAGCGGAAGTTGAACTGGAAGAGCCAGGGTTCGCAGTCCTTCAGATGGTTGAAGCGGCAGTAGAGCCGCTGGCATCAAGCCCCCTGGACACTTATGATTTATCAAGTGAGAATGTATTGTGAATGTCGCACCGGAACAGCTGCTAAATATCTAGATGTTTTGACACTTGACATATTTGGATGTCGCTATGATCAATTGTTTGGGTCCAAATTATCCATTTACATGCCGTGCTTTCAACATATAGTCAGCGGAAATGCGCGAGCGAGATTTGATGGGGCAACAAATTTCGATTCACATCACGGAGACTGCATATAAATCAAGTTGCGATTGGTAACGCTTGAGATACCGTGTAATTCTCATACCTAGGGCGTAACACTGTGAAAACTAGTATTGGAATTAAACGTGACGGGGTTTGAACGGGTTCCTGTTCCCGTTTGCAACCTGTTGTTCAGCATACATGAAACCTAGAGCTGTAGTGAAGCCCTATTCTGTTTCCACACTTCAGATGTTTGTATGTGTTAGCTTTTCCTCTTTGGATTGAAATCCGAGAGTATGCTGAAGTTTAGCTTACTTTCTAATCTTATCGGCATCAATAGATCTGCAGGTGTACATCAGAAAGCATATTATTTTGTATGAGATAGGGTGATACAGCCGCATCTGCAGTGGTCGCAGGATGATGCAAACTGGAACCCATTGGAGGACATTTATGAACTAGTCCGAAAAATTGCAGCTACTGGGAATCGACAGTTCGGGCGTGTTAAGCCACTGGTGCCGCTGGCTTTGGATATTCACCATGGCACGAGTTTGGTGTTACGGAGGATCGGGGAGTGTCCGGCTGGACTGCCAATAGGCTGGATCATAAGAAACATTAATTGAAGATCATGTTGGGCGGAGGCAGCCCTTGATGATGATGCCAGCTACCTTTTCTGTTTGCATCGTGCAGCACCTCGCCTCAAAGCCTGGATCAGTGGATTCTAGTGATTGGCGTGACCGAATCGGCTCGAGTCTGAAGCTCGAGCGTTGGAGCTTAAGTCAATCGCCTATGAATTGAGTCGGTAGGAAGCCTCGACTCACCAACCTCTACACGCCAGATGGTTACACAATTGGAATGTCAGAATCACGCTAGGCATAGTTAGAGTTGCCGTTATACAGCTGCAGGGCGTACGGACTACCCGGAGACATTCCGCTCTGTCACTGGGATTGGGTAGGAACATTTCCCAAGCATCAGAATGGTTAGTGAAGATGTGGGTCCAAATACATTGATTTGCTCAGAAGCAGTGTTGGTAATGCTTACTGTATGCAATATACTCCTGATGACGATGTTTTTTATTTCTTATCTCGTCGCAGTGATTCAGCAAGGTGAATCAGGGTTGTTTTCAAACACCTCAAGTTAAAGTTTCACCGGGCGTCTCTGCTCTTCCCCGGTTTTCCCGGTTTTCCCCGTGTGAGGCGCTTGGTGGGATACTGGATGATTAGATACAATGCAAAGGCTCCAAGTGAAACAAGGGATACACAAGAAGTAGTGGACAGGCGTCACAAATACAACAGCAAACCTAGAGCAGCCAACGCAACAATACGGATCATCTCGCTAAATACTTTATTCATTTCAACAGTCTTGCATCGCCACTAAACCCAACCTCCTGCATTTTCACTGTCAAATACTCGATAGCCCGCCGCAGTACATTCTCACTCATACCCCTCTGCAAGCGCACTTCGCTTTCCATGTGCTGAAACATCCCGCTCAAAGTTTTAAAAAATTTCTCCTCATGCCCCGGCACCAAGAATTCCGGAATTCGGTGAATTTGCACTGTGTGTACGGGTGATACCATGTGTCTGAGGAGAGCGCTCGAGTCACGGAACAGGCGACCACAAAAACATTCGGGAGTTGGCGTGTATCCAAGCAGAATAGTTGCAAATGCCGATTCATTGCTCGGGGTGTGCAGCGGGGTAAGTGCATCGGAATGGGGACCAGCGGGAGTGAGAATGGCGTTGGTGGAGGGGGTTGAAGAACACGTAGATGGAGTGAGCAGGACACTACCCGAGTCGTCATCATCATCATCGTCGTCCGTAACTGCGGAGATATATCTCGTTTCTCTCTGACTTGTCACGAGGAAAATCTGATCCAGTTCTTTCCTGTCAAATATCGATAATCCACATGCCCCACTCTCGAGATGATGCAGCAACGCCGACGGTAATGCAAATTCCTTTGCACAGAGACCACAGTGGAACTGGCCGCCCAATATTGGGCGGTGAACAGAAGACACTACATGTTGGCTCAGTGCGATCTCGTTCGGAAAGCTTTTCTCGCAGGGCTCACATACCCAGCTCGGAGAATAGTCTTCGTTTTCAATAAGCGCGTGGGTGGTATAGGTAATTCGGGGTTTTTGGTGGGTGTGAGCCTCACCGGATAGATGCTCATTGAAATCCTGTTCGTTGTCGAAGTCGTATTCGCATTCACAGCAATGGAATTGCGAGACGTGGGTCATAGCATGTGTATCAAGAGTTTCTTTGTCTTCGAAATAGGACTCACATTCGTTGCAGTGATACCGCTCAGGATGGCTTGACGAACGATGGTCATCTAGTTGTTGAGTTGTTTGGAATGATAGCTTGCAATCATCGACATTGCAGATATAACTAGATCTGTGGTTGGCTGACGTATCCAAATGAATCCTCAGCGCACTATTGCTGTTGAAATACTGACCGCAAGGACTGCAATGGAACAGACGGGTGTCGAGAAAGGACGTGTAAGCACGGTGACAAATGATGTCTTGAAGAGGATTGTGGACGGGAGACTCTCGATGTTGTTGAAGAGCATGCTCACTACCGAAAGTTCTATTGCAGCTCCGGCAGTAGTTTAAATGGACGTCATTTCGATGTTGCTGTAGCCCATACTGACTGGCAAACGATCTATTGCAACTGCGACATCTGAATCTCGTCGGGTGTACGTCTTCTTGGTGTTGATCACGCCCCTGCTCCGACGTGAAAGACCTATCGCATCGCCGACACTTGAATCTCGTCGGATGGACATCGTTTTGATGTTGATCGCGTCCTTGCTCGGTGGTGAAAGATCTATCGCATCGCAGACAGT
This sequence comes from Wilcoxina mikolae CBS 423.85, assembly GCA_014904905.1. Taxonomy (NCBI): domain Eukaryota; kingdom Fungi; phylum Ascomycota; class Pezizomycetes; order Pezizales; family Pyronemataceae; genus Wilcoxina; species Wilcoxina mikolae. The sequence goes on along the minus strand of MU122155.1, from coordinate 194,178 downwards.
CGAATCTCCGTCTATGAACGGCGTTTTGATGTTGATCTCGCCCATGTACCGTAGGGAAAGATTTATCGCATCGCCGACATCTATGAACTGCGTCACGATGTTGAAGGAGAGCTTGCTTGTCCACGAACTGACGGTTGCACTGCTTGCAGAGGGCCATGGTGAAGGAGCGTCGGATGGGGTAGTAAAGTGGCAGGTGCAAATTGAGGTGGAGTTGTGATGTCGGGCGGGGGCTTTTGAGGTTCTGTGGCATCTCCACTCGGCCACACATCGTTTGTGTCACAACTAGGCAGGCAGTATGAGTCATTGGGTTCACGGGACGCGCGATTTTGGTTTCATGCTCGTTCAACCTGCAACTATATTATCAACCATGATACCGTTCTTTCTTGCGAAGGCGTGGACGATCGAGAGCAGTGGAAGACAGTGATATCAACTTTGACGTTGGAGTCTGAGAAGTCGATGATGGAGTGGATGGGATAGAGGCGTTGGAAGATGCAGAGTCAAAAAACGCTTCAGGGGATCCAAAGCAATTCTGAGACGTGTTCCGCAGATTACGCCGTAGAGGAGTATCATAATCTCGGATATTTCTAATAGTTATACACTTGGTTTGTCCGCTCGAAGCGTTCTCATTGGTTGATGGTGGTACGTACCATCTTACTGTGGCAAATTACAGAATTCTCATTGGTTGGCAGATGATTGGTCATAAATGATTAGTGAACTGTGACACATTTCTTGAGTGTGGCTTTCACAACTGTTATTGGTCAGCAATCTGAGCTGGCTAGATACTGAAGACGATCTAGACAGGTTGGCTGAATGCAATCTTGATGAGTTAACTGGATGCGATTCGGACCTGAAGGGCTAGCTGGATGTGGTATGGACAGGCTGGTTGATGATAGTTCATACCATCTTACTGTGGTAAATAATAAAATTCTCATTGGTTGGCAGATGATTGGTCATAAATGATTAGTGAACTGTGACATATTTCTTGAGTATCATATGACTCACACAACTGCTATTGATCAGCAATCTGAGCTGGCTAGATACTGGAAATGATCTAAACAGGTTGGCAGAGTGCGAGCTTGATGGGTTGACTGGATGCAACTCGGATCTGAAGGTCTGACTAGACGTGATCTAGACAGACTGACTAGATGTAATCGGAACAGGTTAGCTTTGTAGTGATTGGACGCGATCTAAACAGTCTGGCTGGATGAGATCTGGAAGTACAAGCTTTCAGCTGGCTGGAGATGATCAAAATAGGCTGGCTCTCTGCTGACAAAATATGATCTGGATGGGCTAGCTATCTGCGGACTGTAGACAATTGAGATGGGCTGACTTTCAGCTCACTAAACGTGATTTGTACTGGCTGGCTCTCAGCTGATTGGATGTAAACTGCATGGGCTGACTCTCTGCTAGCAAGATATGGTTCAAAATCAGTGACATTTCTATATAATCACCTTTATCCAATTCCGTTTACAACTTCTATCTTGCCTATTAATTGCGAGGTTTGATTTCCAAGCATCTCGATTTCTGTCTAATTTCTTTAATCTTTATCCAATTACTTCTATGTTTTGTTTTACTGACTTGATTTGTAAGCATTGCGATTGACACATATCTATAAAGATGTACTATGGTCACCCTTAAGCTTTCAGCAGCTTAACTTTTCCTGCTATATTTGTTCCTGCAGTTATTGGTACATTTCTCCTGAAGATCAATATCGTTTTTATAACAAATACACATGATAGTCCACTCAATATATTGTTATTGGTTGACTTTTGATACATACCTCTAAGAAGGATTTATATTGGTTAACAACCTATAGCTTGAATCTTTTTTAGTGGCATGGTATACTCTATGAAATAATTTGAAATATCTACTCACAATTAAGTATTTGAGTTTAAATCCGATCAGAATGAAATGTTTATATGAAATATTCAGAATTCATTGCTGTTTCACCTTCCAGTGTACAAATTACTATATCTTCAAAACTGATAGAGCAGATGTGGAAAAATATTGATTTGTGACATTTTCAAGTTTGGATGATTGTTGAGTGTGTTTCTTAAGCCACTCGAACAATGTTCAAGATATGGTAAATTTGGGATAGGGAGGTAAAAGAGCATCCAATTGTGCACAATTCATGTATACATTATATTATGATTGGAGCTAAACTGAAATATTGTACCAATTTTGAACTCAGTTTGCAAGTCTTGCCTTGAATACTTGCATTGAAAGGTGGAGCTCAAGATGTTTCAGGGGTTAGAAAGCAGTATGCACTGACCCACTGAGTTAGTGGGTGAACTATACTCACAAGAGTATGGTTCTTTCTCTCTTTTTCTGTTCAACTGAAACAATACAGCAGATAGAGTAAAAGATATAAAGTTGTGGATACAGTAAAAGATGCACAGAAAAAGATCCATACTGGTAGATATACAGTGGTGGATATATTAGTGGATTTATATATTAAGATATACATAAGCAGCAGCTTAACCCCAGTAATTGATACAAAGTGACAGATATACAATTGTGGATATCCAGCAGTGGATATAGTACAGTGACCAATACTATAATAGATATACAATATAGCAGACACAGTGGCAGATATACAGTGGCAGATACTGTGGTAGATATACAATACAGTAGGGGTATCCAGAAAATACACTACAGTGGATACACAGTTGTGGACATACTGCAGCAGATATACTACTGCAGGATAACTCCAGTGGTATATACATAGTAACAGATACACCGTGACAATGGAATCTTATACTGTCTGCTTAATGTCCTTCAGTCCAAATAGAGTTGACTGAAGACATTGTTTTCTGGAGGCCGCAAAGACTGTATTCACTCTATCTAGAGAATGTCAGACCCTGATTTGCCTTTAATATCAATCCTTTTTTACCTTATACTGACAAATACAAAGAATAAAAAGAGATACAGATCTGCAGTTACTCTACCATTCATGTTGTACAGTGGGAAGAGCCAATTGATGTCATCATGTATGACTCAAGATGGAGCATGGCCAGACAATAGTCCATGTGGACCCATGATATTAGTAGATCCAAAATTTGCAAATTACCCACAAATATAGCTGCACACATAGGTCGTTGTATCAAATTCTGGGGGTGACCAAGTTTCCACCAGTACTAATATATATTATACAGTTCATCTCACCATACTCACCACATCGTATCCAGCCAGCCCATGCAGACTGTTTTCAGTCAGCCAAGAGATAACCCATTGAGATTGTATCCAGCCAGCCAAGTCAGTCCTTCCAGACTCGGATTGTCTTCAGCTATCCCATCCAGATCATCTGCAGCCAGCCAAGAGCAAGTCCAGACAGCCTATCTATATTGTGCCAGGACTGAACCACGTATTTCTACAGGTCACGTACCAATCCAAATCCTACCGCAAGATGGATATGGTTCAAATTCTGAGGGCGGCGAAGCCGCCACAAGAGCTTGTATAACATATACACATGGTTGTCCGCTCGAAGAATTCTCATTGGTTGATAGTGGTATGTACCATCTTACTATGGAAAATTACACATGATTGTCCCCTCAAAGCATTCTCATTGGTTGATGGTGGTACGTACCATATTACTGTGGCAAATTACAGAATTCTCATTGATTGGCAGATGATTGATCATAAATGATTAGTGAACTGTGATGTATTTTTTGAGTGTGGCTCTCACAACTGCTATTGGTTAGCAATCTGAGTTGGCTAGATACTGGAGATGATCTAGACAGATTGGCTGAATGTGATCATGATAGGTTGGCTGGATGCGACTCAAATCTGAATGGCTGACTAGATGTTATTTGGACAGACTGGCTAGATGGTCTGACTGCATGAGATTTGGAAGTGCAAGTTCTTAGCTAGCTGGAGATGATCAAAATAGGCTGGCTACGAGTCTCTGCTGTCTAGATATGATCTGGATGCACTGGCTATCTGCAGACTATAGACAATCAAGATGTGCTAACTTTCGACTCACTAGATATGATTTGGACTAGCTGTCTCTTGGCTAGTTGAATGTGATCTAAGTTGACTGGCTCTTTGCTGGCTAGACATGTGATGTAATGATGGTATCAGATGCACTTGGCCATGCCATAACAATATGGTTCAAAATCAGTAACATTTCTATATAATCACCTTTATCCAATTCCATTCACAAGTTCTATCTTGCTTATTAATTGTAAGATTTGATTTCCAAACATTTCTATCTCTGTCTAATTGCTTCAATCTTCTTCCAATTACTTCTATGTTTTGTTTTACTGACTTGATTTCTGAGCATTGCAATTGATACATATCTATGAAGATATACTATGGTCAGCCTTGAGCATTCGGCAGCTTAACTCTTCCTATTATATTTGTTTGTACAGCTCAGACTCTTGCTACATTTCACCTCAAGATTGGTATCGTTATTATAACATTTACACCTGATTATTTGCTTGATACATTGCCATTGATTGACTCATGATATATACCTCTAAGAAATATTTTATTGGTTGACAATCTACAGATTGAATTTGTTTTAGTGGCATAGCACACCCCATCAAATAATGTCAAATATCCATTCACAATCATGTATTTGATCGTAACTGTGATCAGAATGAAATGTTTACATGAAATGTTCAGAATTCATTCCCATTGCACTTTTCAGTGTCCAATTTTCTATATCTTTAAAATTGATAGAGCAGATATGGAAAAACATTGATTTTTGGCATTCTTGGATAATTTTCAAATGATTTTCTAAAGCCACTGAAACAATCTTCAAGATATGGTAAATTAGAAATAGGGAAGTGAACGAGCATCCAATTATTTACAATTCATGAATACATTATATTATGATTAGAACTAAACCCAAATATTGTACGAATTTTGAACTCAGTTTGCAAGTCTTACCTTGAATACTTGAATTAAGAGGTACAGCTCAAGATGTTGCAGGAGTTAGGAAGCAGTATATACTGATCTACTGAGTTAGTGGGTGAACTATAATTAGAAAAGTATGGAACTTTCTGTCTCTTTCAGCTCAACTCAAACAATACGGTAGATATAGTAAAAGATATAAAGTATTGGATACAGTGGAAGATATATAGCAAAAGATTAATTGTGGTTGATATACAGTGGCAGATAGATTAGTGGATATATATATTAAGATATACATACGCAGCAGCTTAACTCCAGTAATTGAAACAAAGTGGCAGATGTACAATTGTGTATACTCAGTAGTGGATATTGTACTGTGGCAAATACTATAGTAGATATATGATGCAGCAGACAGAGTGGCAGATACACAGTGACTGCCTGAAATACTGTGGTAGATATACAATGCAGTAGCCTGAGGGATATCCAGAGAAATACTACAGTAGACACACCGTGATAGATATATTGAAGCCGATACACTACAGAAGATATACTACAGTGGGTTCAGTAGTAGATTTACAGATTAAGATACACATGCACAGCAGTACAATCCTGCTGGTGGATAAACAGCAGCAGATACACAGCAGCAGATATACAGCAGTGTATATACAGTGGTGGATATAGTAGCGGATATACAACACAGTGACACAATGGCTGAAACACAGTTACAGATACATCAGTGGATTTGCAGTTGCAGATATGGATATATATGTACTGCAGGATAACCCCAGTGGTATATACATAGTGACAGATACACAATGGAATCCTATATGGTCTACCTGATGTCCTTCAGTCCAAATAGAGTTAACTGAAGGTATCATTTTCTGGAGCCATCAAAGACTGTATTTACCCTATCTAGAGAATATCAGACCCTGATTTGCCTTTACTATCTGCCTTTCTTTACCTTATACTGACAAATACAAAGAATAAAATGAAATATTGACATGCAGTTACTCTATCATTCATGTTGTACAGTGGGAAGAGCCAATTGATGTCATCATGTCACGGTGTAGCTCAAGATGGAGCATGGCTAGAGAGTAGTCCATGTAGACCCATGATATTAGTAGATCCAAAATTTGCAAATTACTCACAAATATAGCTGTACACATAGGTTATTGTAAAAAAAAACTGGGGGTGATAAAGTTTCCACCAGTACTAATGTGTATTATACAGTTTATCTCACCACACTCACCATTCCATATCCAGCCATCCCATCGAGACTGTTTTCAGCCAGCCATGAGCTAACCAATTGAGATTGTGTCCAGCCAGCCATACCAGTCCTTCCAGATTGTTTCTAGCTAGCTGTAATGGCAGTACCAGGTACACTTGGCTCTCAAGCGTACTTGACTCTCAAGCACACTTGGCTCTCAAGCGCACTTGGCTCTCAAGCACACTTGGCCCTTTCAAGTGCACTTGGCTGCCGAGGCCGGGTAACCCCCCTTTATATATAATCACCTTGCGAAGTGCTTTTGGCACGCTAGCGATTATCTTACTATCTTACTGTACAATTGATATTATCTTTATCCCTTATTCCTGTATGCAACCATATCTACGCATATCTATCCATACGAGAACGTATGTCCTTACACCATTCCCATCTAGATCATCTGGAGCCAGCCAAGGGCAAGTCCAGCCAGCCTATCTAGATCATGCTAGGGCTGAACTACAGATTTCTACAGGTTAGGTACCTATTCAAATCCTACTGCAAGACGGATTTAGTTCAAACTTTGGGGGCGGCGAAGCCACCACTAGAGCTTGTTTTATATATTTATATACAACATATATACATGGTTGTCCACTTGAAGCATTCTCATTGGTTGATGGTGGTACGTACCATCTTGCAGTGGCAAATTATAGAATTCTCATTGGTTGGCAGATGATTGGTCATAAATGATTAGTGAACTGTGGCATATTTCTTGAGTGTGGCTCTCACAACTGCTATTGGTCAGCAATCTTTATAACATATACACATGGTTGTTCACTCAAACCATTCTCATTGATTGATAGTAGTACATACCATCTTACTGTGGTAAATTACACATGGTTGATGGCTTGAAGCATTCCCATTGATTGATGGTGATACATAGCATCTTGCTGTAGTAAATTTCAGAATTCTCATTCAAAGTGTATCTACCACTATGGATCTTTTGCTGTGTATCTTTCACTGTATCCACTGCTTTATATCTTTTACTGTATCTACTGTATTGTTTGAGATGAACTGAAAAAGAGAGAAAGATCCATACTCTTGTGAACATAGTTTACCCACTAACTTAGTGGATTGGTACTAAGTGGTGAATAGATGAGTGCATTTATATATTAAGATACACATACACAGTGGCTTAACTCCAGTAATTGATACAAAGTAGTAGATATACCGTGACAATTGTAGATATCCAGCAGTAGATATAGTACAGTGGCAAATACTATTGTTGATATACAATACAGCAGACACAGTAGCAGATACTGTGATAGATATACAATATAGTTGGGGTATCCAGAGGATATACTACAGTAGATATACAGTCACAAGTGAATATACTGCAGCAGATATACTGTGACAGATATACTACAGTGGGTACAGTAGTAGATTTACTGATCAAGATACACATGTACAGCAGTATAATCCTACTGGTAGATATATAGCAGCAGATATACAGCAGCAGATATACAGCAGTGTATATACAGTGGTGCATATAGTAGCAGATATACAATACAGTGACACTTTGGCTGATACACAGTAGTGGATATTGCAGTGGATTTAGAGTTGCAGATCTAGATATATATGTACTGCAGGATAACTCCAGTTGTATATACATAGTGACAAGTACACAATGGAATGCTATACGGTCTGCCTGATGTCCCCTTTCTCTTGAGGTATCGACTCAGATACTCGCGCCAGACCATTGAGCTCAATGTGAAGTCAAATAGACTGGAAGGAAAACAAACACGAAATAAGACCCAAAGACAAAGTAAGACGAGCATCTCAGTTTGGTATTTCGAGCTCTTTAAGTTCCCGAGGCTGCTCAGGTGACTCTGACTACCTGTTATACCTCAAAAGCTATATATCACCTAAGGCCATCGGAGCGGGGTCACCTGCGATCACTCGACGATAGCCACATCGGGATAGTACATGCGCCATCCCTGGATGTTATCGAAACTACACGGAATATCCCTCGCACCCAACGAAATCAGATGAGCTGTCATGCAGTCAATCACACCACTGATAAGAAGTTAGAAGTGGTTATTGGGATGATGCCTCGCCAGCTCATGCCATCGATAGTGCGAAGACAGCTGAGAGGCTGCAGATACGAAAGCACCTGCGTTCACAGCATGAGAAAACGAAGCCTCTATGTCACTCATGATCGAAAGGATACCATTCATCTGGAAGGAAAGAGATCGATAAGGATATGATAGGTCCGGACCACAGAAGTCCGAAGGACTGATATCTGTAGGGGTTCTATTCGTCTGAGTTAGAGATCTGAGCGGAAAGATGCAGAATGTCCAAAAGAGCGCTGGAGGACAGGAAGGGCATTGGAGCGAAGGAAGGTTAGGTAGAGGAGTTCATGAGAAAAGCGTAGATAGAAGTAATTATTAGAGCGAGAAGATAGAGGTATAAAGACCTCTAGAATCTTCGAGGATAGAAGGAGCAAGCTTCTTGACGAGGAGAACAAGCCTAAACAATATACGCATTGAAAAAGCCAAACATCTTTGTCTTGAATCTTCATCTATTAGTGACTTTCACATTCTGAGCGAAACTTCATAACTTCCCTTGCAAGATAGTCCTGAAAGAAGTACGGATACTACTTGTACTGGTAAACCTGGGGTGACGCTCCCGGTGTTACACTACCGCTATCACCTGAACCGACATTCATCTCCACCTGGACCTAGATGGGCAGGTGGTGATGTCTGCAAAGGACACTCAAAAGATGAGCATTTCGGTTCAGTGTTTTGTTTTGAGTATCTTTATGGTCCCAGGGCCACTCAGGCAACTCAGGCTAATAAACGAACCGGTATTCATCTCCACCCAGGCCTTGATGCGCAGGTGGTGATATCTGTAAAGGAGAGTCCAAGGTTGAAATGCAAAGGTTGGATGGCAACCGACAGTTGAAGAACAAAGCGAAGAGTTGTCGACAATGGTGGTGTGATGACCGTACCTACAATCCTAATTTCAAGCACACTTGACAATTACCTTTCTACAATCTAAGCGGAAGCATTGAAGTACACTTGACGATTGCTTTCCTCCAATCTGAGTGGAAGCTCTGAAGCGCACTGGATGATTAGGTTCTTACAACCTGAGTAGAAGCTCTGAAGTGCACCTACGAGCTTCAGAATTGCACGGAAGTGCACTCACGGGAAAGACTACTGAGGGTACCAGCTTTGCATGTGCTAAGCGCACTTAATTGATATTGTAAGTTTGATGTTCTCTTGAATGCTCCCAAGTTAGATAAACGATGAACGATATACGATCAATGACGAGAGGCAATGATGTTTACCGATATGAGCACTACTGAGCCTTCACTACAAAAGCTACGGACACGTAGAGCTTGATGCTGCCGAGCCACGAAAGTCATGGATTTGGAGATATAGAGAACTAGAGGTTACAGGGGTCAATTGGACGTTTCCTTCTCTTCTCTTCATATTGGATGTCAGCCTGGTACAAATGGTATTGGCACGGGTGTTACCATCTACCACTGGGGGTGGACTTTCTTCGTACGCTGGATCCACTGAAACGTCACCTTCCAGCGGTACCAATCGGTAGCGGTACGTTCCAGGCCATTCGAGAGCATACGAGCTTGGATTCTTTCTTCTTCTTCTCTTCATGAATGGATATACAGCCCAGAAGGTCGGCAGATAAAGAGAGGGATGATGTAATCGTGGCCGGCCTATGGCAGGGTAACTGCACATCTGCTCAGTATATAGTCAGCTCGTGCGAGTGCTCTGGCACGCTATCCAAACCTTACCTATTGAATCTACCTCATTCTTGAATCCACATTTGCAATCGTATCTACACTTATACGAGATCATAGATGGACATACGTCCTTATACTTATACTGAAAAATACAAAGAATAAAAAGAGATACAGATCTGCAGTTACTCTACCATTCATGTTGTACAGTAGGAAGAGTCGATTGATGTCATCATGTGTGGCTCAAGATAGAGCATGGCCAGATAATAGTCCATGTGAATTCATGACATTAGTAGATCCAAAATTTGCAAATTATCCAGAAATATAGCTGCACACATAGGTCATTGTATCAAGTCCTGGGGGTTATCAAGTTTCCACCAGTGCTAATGTATATTATACAGTTCATCTCACCATACTCACCACATGGTATCCAGCCAGCCCATGTAGACTGTTTTCAGCCATCCAAGAGATAACCCATCGAGATTGTGTCCAGCCAGCCAAGTCAATCCTTCCAGATTGTCTTCAGCTATCCTATACTGATCATCTGCAGCCAGCCAAGAGCAAGTCCAGCCAGCCTATCTATATTCAAGTTGTGACAGGGCTGAACCATGTATTGCTACAGGTCAGATACCCATCCAAATCCACTGCAAGACAGGTTTGGTTCATATTCTGGGGGCGGCTTTGCCGCCCCCAGAGCTTGTATGTACCAAATACAGGTGCGATCATCTTGCTGCCAAGCCCCACCTAAAGCGAACGCAAAGAGTTTCCCAGAATGGGCCAGTGCACCTGCCTCTAGAGCATAATCTATGGAACAAGTCTCGGGGTTGCTTGATAGTAGAGTACAGTACGGCACCGCTGAAGCCTTTTGACTCTGCATCCTCCAATGTCTCCATCCACTTCCACTCCACCATTGACTCCTCAGACTCACCTGAACGTCAAAGTTCGATATCGCACTCTTCCACTGCTCTCGATCTGCACTCGTCAAGGACTTTCTTCCATGCCCCCCATATTAGTCTCTCATTCCTCTTTCATGTCACCGCACTCATTCTGTTTCCAAACCTCTGCCCTTCTGTATTATACCTCCGCTCTCTGCATCCACATTTACCCGTTGTCTGCTTTTCCAGGCCAGGCCTTCTGACATCCCTCCGCATAACTTGTACGGCAAGGTTCATCGATTTTGCATGCCTCTTTCTAAGTACTTGTCTTCTCGAGTACGTTGAGTATTCTCACACGCAATCTATAACTCACTGGCAATGCTATTTATATGTCAGGTCTTTTGTTGGTTTTACCATACTGTATTCACTCTATTTAGAGTATGACAGACCCCTAGTCCCTGCCGCCTCCGGGCAAGCCGGTTAGATGACGACGCTCCGCTCCTCCTACCCGTCGGCCCCTTCTGACAAAGGAAAGTAAAGAGATTGGTAAGGACAAAAGAAAGGAACCTGAAAGAAAGACCCTCGAACCACCTAATCTCACTCATCTCACTCCTCCGCCTGCTCGTTACTCGGCTATCGGTTCGGCCTAACAAGTTGCTTGCATCCAGCCAACCCACCAAGACACGGACGCAAGCAAAGCACGGGCCAGAGGGTGGTCCGTGCGGACCCACTCAAACTTCGTGGATTCTCAAAATAATTTACTTGGGCGGGAACTTCCCAACGTCCGTCGCCACCAGGAAGTCCATCACCACTTGGTCACACTTCTCCATGGAAAACAGCTCAGAGACCTACACGTGTCGGCATCTGCCCGCTTTCCAGCCTGTCCCCTTCCCCACCTCTTTCTTGAGCGCTTTCTGCTGGTCTTTCCACTGGCTGCAGTGGCAGAATAGATGCTCTCGCGTCTGCACTACTCTACCTCTGCTTCCTCCTTCGCACCACCAGCATTTGTCATTGTCTCGGTGCCCAAACCGTTTTAAGTACTTGCCCACCGGAGCATGCCCGCTCTTCAATCGACAGAACCTTGTAGCTAACGACTTCACACTTGTCATCGGGATGGGTCTTTTACTCCCCGCCTTGCTCTTGAGTCTATAGCCGAAGTGCTTGCTGCACTTGTCGGCCTTCCACTGTGTTTTTGCGGCCGATCTTGCCTCGGTGATCTGTCTGGTTCTATTTGCAGCCGAGGTGAATACTCGTTTCCGTACCGTGCCTGCTCTGCGGCCTTCCCGGGCCAGGTTCGCTTGGCGATCTGCTTCCTCATTTCCGGAGATGCCTGTGTGTCCCGGGACCCAGTGGATCTCCGTTTCTATACCGCGCTCGCGAAGGGTTCTCGCATTGCGGTGAATCCATCTGGTGAGTAGTTGTCCTGGTCCTGGCTCTAGATGCTCCGTTCGTCGGATGGCTGCTTGCGAGTCGCTGAAGACTGCCACCTTTGTTACGCCGTTTGCCTGTAGTATGTCTCTTTTCTTGGCTGACTCCCGGAGCGCTACTCCGATTGGCCACAGCTCCGCATCGTAGATCTCGATTCACCCTGTGCCGAGGTGGCTGCGGAAGGACTTCCAGCCGTCTCTGTGCTTGCTTACTGCTGCGGCTCCCACTCTCCCATCGTCGGTTCGAGATCTGTCAATCCACCACATCCAGACCCCTGCACCTACTTTGGCCTCTTTCTCTCACGCCTAGCGTGTCGCTTCCTTCTTGGCCATGGCGACACTCATTATGACCGTCCTGACCGCTGGTACTTCGTCAGGGTTGGGCCAGTGCATGGTCTCTGCTTCCCGACCGTGTTCGTGCTCTTTCTTGATCACTCTGCATATTGGTGCATCCGATACAGGGTAGTCATGCATCTCTTTCAGCTTGGATTCTTGGCACGCATTTGCCAGCATGGTTAGGAATCGTTGTTGCCTGGACTCCAGGGCCACTGACATGGGTGTGAGCCCTGAGTCTCTCATAAGCGCACCTACTGGGGTCGTGGGCAGGGTTCCTAGGGTTGATCTGGCTTGTCGACTGAAAAGAAGTTAGAGGTCCTCTCGTCTGCCCATTTCTCTTGGGTCCCACCAGAGCTCGCTCCCACATAGTGCAACAGCTTGAACACAAGCTATTTGGACGGCTCTAACCCGCTCTGGAACGATTCCGTGCACTCTCGTGAGCGTGCGGAGTCTCGCTTCTGCAGCTCTGGCCTTCTTTAGCCATCGGTTCTGGTGCTATCTGAACGTCAGGTACGCATCCATCCAGACTTCGAGCCACCTTGTCGCTTCTTTATTAAACCGAATGACGCCGTTTCCTACCTTGATTCTGGCTGTGAGTTTCAGCCGAAGGTGCTTCTTATGTCCCCGCCTGCGTGTGAACAGTGCTGCTTCCATTTTAGCGGTGTCGAACAGGAGATCCCGTCTTCTGGCCCATTCGATGCTCTCCACTGCGCAGGCTTCGAGCTTCCTAACTAACTGGTTCATGTCCTTCCCGGTGGCCACCCACCCGAGGTCATCCACGAAAGAGAGGCCTTCGACTCCTTGGACTCTCTCTTTCACCCACTCTATCATCCCAGCGGTATATATTGCGAAGAGAATTGGTGACACAGGAGAGCCCTGCGGGACACCTGCTTCCACCGGATAGCTCTGCATTACATTCCTTTCAATCACCACCTGCACCGTTCTTTCAGAGAGAAAGCTTTCAGTCCATCGTATGAGGTCTCCATCTATCCGCTTGGACTTCATCGCATGAACTAGCCTCCCTCTTGCGACACTCGGGAATGCTGCGTTTATGTCTATTAGGAGGACGCCCGCGATGTTGTCTTCTTTTTCCATGCCGTGTACGCCCTGTCGACCATGATGGCTGCAGCGTCGATTGCTGACCGTCTATTTCTACTACCGAACTGGCCCTCGCTCAGTAGTTCTCTTCTTTCTGCCTCCTCAGATAACAGTTCGGCAACTACTTTCTCAACCACTTTTCTCAGGCACCTGAGCAGGGAGATCGCGCGGTAAGACTTGAGCTTCGTGTAGTCGTCTTTTCCTGGCTTTTGGAACACAACCCCGCTTGCACACTTCCACACAGCTGGGTGCCGACCCGTCCGTAGGGCCGCCCTGGTTAATCCCACTATTCGCGCTCTGTTCCACCTCCAGAGGAGGCGGATGGCCCCGAAAGACAACTTGTCCGGGCCTGCGGCCTTCTTGACCGACTGCGAGAACAGGGCTGTTTCGACTGCTTCTTCAGTAACCCGTTCGTGTGCTCGTCCTGCAGTGGGTAGTTTGTAGTACTGATCGTCGTCGTTTGGGGGAAAGGACTCCCGTCTGAGCATCTCCTCCTTTCCGGTGATAGAGCTTGCTTGCTTCTCCTCTCTATCAGTCAGGGCCTCCATGGTCGCCCCCGCTCGAGGGTTGACGAACTTTGCAGCCCTCCAAACCTCACCGCCTCTGAGGTTCTGTAGATAGTTGTTCCACATCTGATTCTTAGACCGCCGGATTGACCTTTGCAGGTCTGCCTTTGCCCGGGCCGCTGCTTATGACCTTCGTCCCCTTCTGTTTTCTCTCCCAAGTGCACTTCTCTTCTCCTTAATCTCACCGTTCCAACGTCTCTTAGATCAAGCGCAAATCCTTATTTTCTTCGCCGTGGCATCCAGCACTTTGCTCAGTGCAACCTGGCACCATTCCGCCTCCCGCACGACCTCATCCCCAGTACAGCCCTCATCTAGTGCGGGTCTCTCCTTCTCGAGTTCCTTCCACGCCTTCTCCGCCGCCTTCTCATCCTCCTCCGACATAGCAGCGAGATTCCACCCTATGACTTTAGTTTCATCCGCTTCTTCCTGCTTCCCCACATCCACCTCCCATTCTATCACCTTGTGGTCGGAACCTGTGGCATGGCTCTCCTCCTCCAAAATTGACCATTTTGCAATTGGTCCATTGGCCAGGGTTGGGTCTATGACGGACGCGCCCTCGCTACCATTGCTCACCCAGTAGTGAGTTTGCCGGCCGCCATTCTCGATCTCCAACTCATGCGCTTCTATAATCTCCTCCCAATACGTGGCATCTCTCCGTTCTGTGAATCTTGGGTCCTACCGCTGACTGTGGGCATTAAAGTCGCCTGCAAGTACCGTGTTGCCTCCCTGTCTAATAATACTCTGCCAGTTTAACTTCCTCGCAGGTCTCTCCCCTGTCTGCACGTCCTTCTGGTTGTAAACATTTATGATCCTCGTCATCTTCTCCCCTCTTCTTTTGACGTCGACCACGAGCACATCGTTGTTTGCATCCCTGCTCAAGTCTGTCTGTTCGTCGGTGGTGAGGCCGCTCCCCTTGCGCACCGCAGTCCAGACTCTCTTTCTTTTTCTAATTTCGTACCCCAGATGGTTGATTCCGATTCCTCCTCTTTCGTCCGGCGGCTCTTGCAAACATATCACATCTGCTCTTCGTTCGACTCCCAGCTCTAGTGCAGCCATGGTCCATACATAAGACCTGGTGCAGTTGTGCTGAATTGCTCTAATCATTGGAAGCTGCGGCTCCCATTTTGACCTCTACTGCGGTCTCGGCCATGGTGACGTCCCTCTCCTCCTCCACCCCCTCCTTCTCCCCGGGTCTTTCCACCTCCACGACTGGGGGCTCCCCTTCTTGGCCTCCGGTATCCGCCATCTACCTGGTGCCGAGTGCCACTGTGTTCGCTCCTGTGGCTCCTCCCATTCGATACTCGGCCGGTTGTCTTCTTCCAGTGTCTCGGGTCGCTTTGATAGCTTCGGTCTTTGTTGCACACCTTCCACTGAATGTCATATGGGTCCCTTTGCAGTTCGGGCATTTCTCTTGGGTGTGACTGCAGAGTGCACCTTTCTGCGATGGGCATCCCACAACGTTGCACTGATGCTCGCTTGTCCGGTGCGGCCCTGAGCAGTTGCCACACCTAGACTGACTGCCGCCGCACTTGCTCTCGATATGGCCCAACCCGCAGCAGAGCTCGCACATGCAGTCCGGGCCTGCGCTCGTGTACGGTTCAACCTTGTATCTTACTCCTGCAGGGATGACCCCTTTCTCGACTAGTCTCTTGGCTACTTTCGTCCCCTTCACAATAAAGACCACCGATGATGCCTTTATCTCTCCATTTTGCTGTCTCTCCCTGATCGAGCGAGGGTTAGATAGCCATCTCACTTGTGCAGGGACCGTGACTCCTTCGTTCTCCGCCTGGATTTCTTCTCTCATCTTTTGTAGGCCTTCGGTGCCTCTGCCCATATACCTCACCAGCGGAACAGCGTGGATCTTCAGTCTCTCCCACGATTCGTTCTCCTCCATATCAATGATCCCTTTGTCGACCGACCTTGCTGTGTTGATAATGACGTCTTGGTACAAGAGTGCTATCTCCGCTGTGGCGTTCCGGTGCGTGACCGTGGTTATTGCACCCTTGGCATTTCTCCATGCGTTCATGATTCGGATGTGGGCTGGGGCATGCTGCTGGAACAGCATCCTGTTGATTGCAGATGCGACTTCTTCGTCCATCTTGTTGGGCAGGGGGACACTGTCGTCTCTTCTTAGGATCAGGTGCCTGTCTGCCATGCTCGAACCATTTGTAGGGGCTGGGGCTGGGGCTGGCCTGCTCGTGATCGCTCTCTCAGACGTGACGGCCTTGGCTGTCGCAGCTTTCCGCTCGTTACGCGGTGGGACTGTCTCCCATCGTCTCGTCGGTGTTGGCTTCGCTGTTGGTGCCGGCGCCGGGGTTGGGGTCGGAGTTGAGGACAAAGTCGAGGCCGAGGTTGGGGTCGGTGTGGTCGGCTGCTGCTGCGGTTTCGGTTGCAGTTCAGCTTGTCGCTGTTTCATCTCTATCATGTGTGTACCTGCATATTTCGTTGCCTCCAGTCCGCTGTCGGCCTCTCGTTTCTTCTGGCCTGGTGCCGTTTCCGCCAGAACCTTCGTGACCATGTTTGTGATACCCATCCTCTACAGTACGTCGTCCTCATGGCAGGCATCCCACTTGCTCTCTCTCTCTTCTAACCACGCTTTCATGCCGATCCATTGCACCTCCTTGCGTGCTGCATATGCCTCCAGTGCTTTTACCAAATTCTCAACAGTTCGGTGCAGCTGCACTACTTCACATCCCTGCTGCCTGATCGTTCTCTCCATCCGGCTTCACCAGTCCCCAGGCCCGCTCGGAGACTCCGGAGTCTCACTTCTCAACCGTTTCCCGTTCTCGTTTCGCATCGGAGGCTTGTTCGGGGTCATGCCTTCTGTGATGACGTGTGCCTCTCCCGACGCATCGCCCACCGAGCCATTCGTCTGTCCTACTTCTCCCATCTTCATATCCCCAACTTCCACACTCGCTAGCTTCTTGTTTGTGCCCCCAGTAGGGCTCTCTCCTCTCGTGGTCGCCATCGTCGCTGGGTCTTCGGTCGTCGCGTCGCGTCCGTCGCGTGCGTGCTCTGCTGCTGTGAGTTTCCAACCTCCTCTGGCAGTCCAGAGGTGCTGGGAGTGCCGCTCTGGAGTCAATTCGATGCTAAAAGTCGATTGCCGGTGTCCGTTTGTCGATTACTATCATGGTTGTTGACTTATTTCGCCGTTTCTGTTTTCGCCAAGACTTTTTGTTTTTGGAAATTCCGATGTAGTTGATGTCGGGTCAATTTATATGTCAGGTCTGGGCGGACACTAAAGTCACCCGCCCAGACCCGACATAAGCACCGAGTGGTTTTGTTTATTACCGAGTAGCAGGACGAGGGAGTGTTGCATCAAATTGATGGCCATCATTTCAAGCCCTCCGACCTCCAGCGTCGTCCGTCTAGTGTCGTTTCTCCTCCGCTATTGTCCATGCCTCCATCTCCTCCGCCCTCATCTCAGCCCTCGTCTACTCCTCTGCCGTCGTATATTCCGCCTCATCTACGTGTAACTTGTCTACCCCCCTGTTCTCTCTATGTCCTCATCAACTCGGTATCCTCCTCTACTGCACGCCGTCGTCTACTCCCTTCTCCGGCATCTTCTTTCACCCTCTCCCTCGCCCTCATCTCTCGTCTCTGAATCTTACCTCAGTGCCTCCAACGCCCTTCAGCGCCGTCGCATACACCCTGGTATTGACAAGGGATTTGGCCCGGTGGCTTTCTTAGTCTTCGATGCTGGTGCGCTCGGGCATGAGGCCGGTGGCTTGTCGTCCCCATTGGACTCGCCTGCCCTCACCTGCCTCACCTGCCTCCACCAGTCTTGTCTGCCCCCATTGACCTCGCCTGCCCCCATCGGCCTCACGTACCTCCACCCTGAGAAGGATGGGTCGGCACTGATACTCGGCTCCAGCATTGGCAGTAGGCATGGAGTTTTCCTTCTCTTTCTTTCATATATAAGTCTACTGTTTTTCCTTCTCTTGTATCAGTTGAGAATTCATTCTCTTCTTCTTCTCTTCTTCATTATTCTCTTGTCTCAACAGGTTATAAGCCCGGCGCTTTGAGTTGGAATCGACACCTACTATTAGTATTTGTTTATCGCTTTTCCACCACCTTGTGTTCCTGTAGTATAGAACCAATCTCTATCAGTATGGTAGTACTTTTTATCGTTTCTCAACCTCTGCCACTCTATTATTTTACTTCTTAATCTTCTCCTCTTTATTGTGTTGCCCTTTATTTCAACCTCTACCTTTGTTTCCCTTTACCTATCCTCGCAAGGTCGACTACAGCTACAAAACTCAATGAGCGCAACTATCGACAATGGGTTATAGAAGCGAAAGCCCTTCTTCGTACGCCAGGCCTGTGGAAATACGTATCAGGTGAAATGCATGTTCCCAGGCCCCCAATTGTAGCATCAACCAGCAACGTATCCTCGACAACTCCAGCAGCTCATTGTGACCCTCGAGATACAAATTACGACTTCCTCCAAAGATCGACTGAATTGTCCTACCTCAATCAATTCTACCACTTCCTACGTGACTGGGAACGCTGGCAAATGAACAACAGTAAGACATGTGGCCAGCACACCTCTCTCACGGAGTCAACAATCCAAATGCAATACTGCGAAATCACTGAGCCGAAACAACTCTGGTATATGATCTAATCCGACATTGAGTAGGTCATCAAACTCGATGGCTGTTATGAGATGGCAAAGCTCACATCATACCAACTCCAGTCATACCCCTCAGTCCCCAAATGGATCTCAGCCCAGGGCAAGATAATCAATGACCTTGCCATATGCGACATTACCATTGAAGACTCTTGGAGGAAATTCTACATCATGTCCAACCTCCTGAATAACAAAGAATGGTGTATCTTTGCATCAACACTCAAGCTCACTGAGAAGGCTTACACGGAGGCGAGTATCATCACCCACCTTATGTCATTTGAAGTCAACCTCCACAGAGCCCATGGTCTTGCCCCTGATGCCGCACTATAAATAATGAAGAAAGGCCGAGGATGACATTTAAAGAGTTAGAAGAGTGGGAAGAGCCAGATCATATGCCATGGATGTGGAGGAAAGGGCCATATCAAGCCCAATTGCAGAAGTAAGGATAAGTGGGCTACATACACAGAGAAATACAAAAGCCATGCTAACTATATGGTATCAATGTCGGGTGCATCAATGTCAGCTGTTGACCTGGAGTCATTCCTCTTTTCAATGATTCATTTGGACTCTGTGATCATGGTCAATATGGTCTCTGCCAATTGATTTGCCGATTATTGCATTCTTGATACCGGTGCAACGAATCATGTCACCGGCAATCGTTACCTCTTTGAGTCCTTTTGTAAAGGCGTACGTCGTCGTACGTGTAGATATGAGTGTAGATACGGTTGCACATGTGGATTCGAGATTATAAGATAGATGGGTTCAATAGGTAAGGTTATCGATGGCGTGCAAGAGCACTCGCACGAGCTGACTATATACTGGGCGGACGGACGGTTACCCTGCCATAGGCCGGCCGCCATTACATCATCCCACTCTTTATCTGCAGACCTCCTGGGCTGCATACCCGTACATGAAGAGAAGAAGAAACAAATCCAAGCTCGTACGCCCTCGTACGGCCTCGTATATCCCGCAACCGATCGGTGCCATCACGGCGGCCTCACGGCGGATTCGGTGCATGGGGAAATCCACCTCCAGTGGTAGGTGGTAAAACCCGTGCTGACGCCATTTGTACCGGGCCGAAATCCATAAGAAGAGAAGAAGAAGAGAAGGAAACATCCAATTGACCCCTGTAACCTCCAGATCTCCATATCTCCAATCCATGACTTTCGTGGCTCGGCAGCACCAAGCTCCATGTCCATATCCAAGCCCATGCGTCCGTAGCTTCCGTAGTGCAGCCTCGGTGGTGCTTGTATCGGTAAACGTCATTGGCTCATCATCGATCGTATATAGTTCGTCGATTATCTAACTTGTGAGCATCCAAGAGAAGATCAAACTTACAATGTAATCAGCCCTCGGAAGCCCGCCTCGCAGTAACTTCGTACGTCCAATCAAACGTCCATTAAGTGCCATTCGTGTAATCATTCTCCGTAAGTGCACTTCGTCTGTGCAATGCTGACGCTCATAGGTGCGCTTCGGAGCTTCCGCTCAGTTCGGAGGAAGGCAATCGTCAAGTGCGCTTCAGAGCTTCCGCTCAGGTCGTAGGGAGGTAATCGTCAAGTGCACTTCAGAGCTTCCGCTCAGTTCGGATCGTAGGAAGGTAATCGTCAGGTGCGCGTCAGATCGTAGGAAGGTAATCGTCAAGTGCACTTGAGAGCTTTCGATTCAGGTGCACTTTCGTGCAAACGATAAGGTGCACTTCCGTGCAAACGATAAGGTGCACTTCCGTGCAAACGATGATCGTGATCGCGTCCGCTTGAAATCCGGATCGTCGGTACGGTCATCCCATCAACCGTCATCGAATACTCTTCACTTCATCCTTCGACATTCGGTTGCCCTCCGACTTTTGCCCTTCGACGATGCCCTTCGACCTTCGACTCTCCTTCGCAGACATCACCACCTGCCTATCAGCCCGGGTGGAGATGAATGCCGGTTCGGGTGGTAGCCTGAGTCGCCTGAGCGGCCTCGGGACGATAAAGTAGCAGTAGCCCGAGCCGCCTGAGCAGCCTCGCGACCATAAAGATGCTCAAAACACTGAACCGAGATGCTCGTCTTAATTCGTCTTTGGGCCTTATAGCGTCTTTGGGTCTTATTTCGTCTTCGGTTTCCTTCCAGTCTTTTCGACTTCGCGTTGATTTCGATGCGACGCGTCAAGAAAAAGGGGTAATGAGACCCGTAGGATATCTCGAGGTAATCTCTCGTCGATTCGTAGAATTTCTCGATGATAGATAGATCGCGTGTGTGATTTCTCGAAGTAATCTCGTGTATTCGTGTGACTTCTCGATGATAGGTAACGCGTCGAAAAGGGGTAATTCACGAAATCCCGTGAGCGAAACGTATCCAATTATTAAAGATCGATAACAGTGTAAAAGCGTACGTCGTCGTACGTGTAGATATGAGTGCAGATACGGTTGCACATGTGGATTCGAGATTATAAGATAGATGGGTTCAATAGGTAAGGTTATCGATGGCGTGCAAGAGCACTCCAACGAGCTGACTATATACTGGGCAGACGGACGGTTACCCTGCCATAGGCCGGCCGCCATTACACCTTTCACCCAATCGCAAAGGGGGAGCATCAAGTCAATACTGTAAACAACAATTTCGTCGATGGTGAAGGCTCTGAAACCATATAATTTTTCATTGACAGGCTGAATGCGAAGCCTGCAAAGATCATCCTGCAGCATATCCTTTATATACCATTCTGTTGTACAAATAACCTCCTCAGTATCATCCAGTTAATGCGGAAGGGAGTTAACTTTGATTTCAAACCTGATAGAGCTACGAAAAGCCTTGGATCAGTCCTCGTCTATTAAGTACCACTTATCAATTGTCTATTCCTGTTCAAAGTATCAGTAACTTCAGTCTCCATCTCGAAAGCCTCTTTCGCAGTTGATAATGCTCAAAGTTCTGTGTCTGAGATCAGCAAGGCCTATTCGAATATTCGGTACACAGTTGATGAGAAAGATATCCTTGTATGGCATGCTTGCCTTGGCCATCTCTCTTCACCAGTGATCAAATGGCTCCCAAAAATAGTCAAAGAAATTCAATAGCATGCTAGAAGCCCATTGACATGCATATTTGAAGATTGTATCATTGGCAAAATGTTCCAAATGCCTTTTCGGACCTTGAGTTCGAAAGATAAGGTTAAGAGTCGACTCCTTCAGTTGATTCACTAGGATGTGGCCGGACCTATGCAGACTGAGACGATGAGAGGTTATCGATATATTCATATGTGTACCGACAACTACTTGAGGTTCACCGAGGTACACTTCAGGAAAGCCAAATCTGAGGGTCCAGTGAAGTTCAAGGAGTACATGGCAAAAGTGGTGAAGCCGCACCCAATGTCGAAGGTGTACAGGATCAGAGTCGAAGGTGGAGGCGAGTATGATAGCTGTGAGAAGTTTCTGCAGAATTTGGCACTGGAAGGTATTATTTCCAGTGTATCAGCACCACACTCACAGCAACAGAATGGCATCTCGGAGAGATGCAATCGTACAGTGTTGGACCCAGCACGATCAATAATAAAATATGCAGACGTGCAAACAAACTCTGGGCCAAAGCTGTATCCACTGCAATCTACATCAAGAATCGACTGCCATCCCATGCTCTCCCCAATACGACTACCTTCGAGAGATAGACATGAAAGAAACCTTATATCTCCCACCTTCAAACTTTTGGCAGCTTAGTGTTTGCATGGATCTATGGTGATCTTAGGAAGAAGCTCGATAACCATGCCTACAAATGTATACCTCTTAGCTGCTCGATAGAGACATCGATGTAATACCGAGTAATAGACATCAGATTTGGCTGAGTCTTCATGGCTTGAGATGTTAAATTGTATTAGCCTACCCTATATCACCAACTGCTCAAGACACAGCCTACAATGATAACCATTGAACTAGGTCAATAGAATGAGGATTGGGAAATTGAGGAAAAGCCCTCCAAGAAACCCCCGAAAGCAATGACACAGTCTCCTAAAGCCATGGTATAGGCTCGGAAAGTGACTGCAATGCCTTGGGCAATCAATCCAATTGACAACTTCGATGATAATCCCACACCGCCTCCAGAATCCCCGCCTCAAGAGGCACCAAAACTGAGAAGGAGCATATGAACTGCAGCCAATATCAGTATCACCATGATGATCAAGCCTGGACCAAAAACGTACTGCGCAGCATTCAATGCAGAGGATGCTGAGTAGTGGCAGGCAGCTATCGGAAATGAAGTGGCATCAATATAAAGTCATGAGGTTTACTCCTTCATTGAAAAAGTTCCAGACGGTGCTGGTATGATTGACAGCCATTCGGTTATGGGAAGAAAGCTAATTGCCAATGGCACATTTGACAAATAGAAGGTTTGACTTGTTGGCCATGGCGATCTCCAAAGACCTGGCCACCACAATGATTTCACTTCCCCAGTCATTGATTCGGCCTCAATTTGTCATGTTCTCGGCCTTGCAGCCAAGCACGACCTTGACATTGCTGTACTAGACATCCCGACTGCATTCCTTGGCCGCTCTCTTCATGAGACACTCTATATGCGGCTCCCGGATATTGATCTTGTAGAGCGTGACGGCGTGAACCTTGTGTTTCTTCTTTTTTATTCTTCTCATAACAGGTGAGATAGCTACTGTGCAGATGTCTAATTTGAATTTCTCCGGATCCGCTGTTGTTTCCATATAATTGCCCCATACCCATACACTCAAGTCGTATTGGTACTGCTGTTGGCAATAACTGCTTTCGAAGCCAATCCTTCGGCTCTGAAATTTGACTGACATTTTGGAGTTGTAACCATGGCAATCGAAGCACACTTGGGTAATGCTCTAACCTTGTTAAGAACACAGGTAATTGCTCCTGGTGTGATCATATTCCTATGTTAAACTTGCCCATGGTTGTAATGGTTCCTGGTTCGATGGATCTTTGATCGATAACCTCTAACTCGTTTGATTCTCGTAATTCGTTCTTTTCTAACTGATAATGGCGTACAAAACCGTTCTCCACAAATGCTATTCTTGTGGCTCCTCAGTTGATTAGGGGGTGTGTGTCGATTAACCTCTCTCCAATTTTCAGCCAACATTTTACAAAAGATGTTTGCCTTCCATTAAAGACTTTTTAATTTCTGCACTACTAATCAAAAACTGCCAAATTTCATAACAAGATTTAACAACTGTAAACAAAGGATAATCGTACCCAGTGCAATGGTCGTCCGTATTCCACTGGTCTAAATGTTTCTCGACTTGACTTCTTTCTCAACTGTTTTCTCCACTTTTTTCACTTTTCCGAATTTCAAAATAATGGTAGTTCCACCTGTCCTGACACTCCCTTCAACTTCCTTGGACAACTTGCTGCGAAATGCCTTGATTTCCCACAGAACATGCAAATTCTGCCTTCCCTTCACTGCTTGTATTCTTCCGATGTAATTTTCTTCCCTTCGACTTCCGAGAGATCCATCGGAGTGGGGGCATGATAACCGGCCACAGTGTCTGATAGTGTTGTTTTGGGGAAAGGTGTGGTGTTGATTGTTGGATTGGATTTCTTATAGCCTCCTTCGTATCTTCCGGACTTCCTTTCTGAGGCTTGTACTCTTATTTGTGAATCTCTCTTTGTGCACAACTTAACACACTCACCAGGTTTTCTGGTAAGTCTGTATATTCTAGGGAGTCCTTCAATTCCTTGGATAGCCCATTTCGTAGTGCATTGAGATTGGCTTCCACCTTCCATTTAACGTCCGCAATATATTTCTGGAATTTGATATAATACTGAGAGAATTCACAGTTATGATACTTGAGTCTCATGAGTTCCCTCTTGGCTGTTGCTGCTTTGTCTTCATTTCTGAAACCTAGATCGAGCAGGTCAATCAGGTCTTTTAAGGATTCAAGTTTTACTTCCCTGGAGATTTCATCGCAGAGTGGCATTAATTGTACCAAAATAACCCCCTCAAGACATCCCACTGCATATCTTAACTTTTTCTGTTCGTTGTTGAAAGTCCTGGGTTTTCACATAATTTTCAATGCTAACTGCACCTTCCATCCCTGGAATTCCTTTCTATTTTCTCCTGAGAAGCAGGCAATCTCATTCCCCTTTTCATGTTGTTCATTTTCCTCTCTTTCTCCAGTGCTTTCTTCCATTAGTCTTAGGATTCGGGTTACCCGTTCTCGATTTTCATCTGCTAACTTCTTAAATATTTCCACCTGAACCAGTGCATCTTCCAGGTCTTGCCTCAATTCCGTCTGATCTGAATTTCTCCCTTCCAATTGTAGTTCCAGGCTCCAGACTTTTTCCACTAAGTCCCCATGACTGTATTTGGGAACTACTCCCTCTGCTTCTGCCAGTTTCCGTATTACCAGGGCCAACTCCTTTTCCAGTTTTTCCCTTCTTCTGATAGTACCAGTATGTGTACTTTTGCATCTTTCACAGATTGCAGTTCTTTTATCAATCCGTTCAACTGAGTGGTTGCTGGTAACTTGAAAACGGCGTCTAATCCTTTGTTCACATCCAGAATATTGTTCTGAAGTTGTTCTTTGTTTATGGCCTCCATATTCCCTTGTATCACATTTTCAAATTCCCCTTGAACGACTGTTGTCAGGGTCAAATCACAGGCCATTCTTGATGACTCACCTGACATCTTCTTGATAATGTAGGAAGGTGGCTAAGTAGAGGGAGCGAGATGTTCTGAGCTTCAGGGTGTTTCTGACTTTGTTGGTATTCTTTTGAATTTCTTGGATTGCCGCTTCGATTTCCACTTTAAAAAATAGGTTGCTCACAAACTTCTACCAGAAAACCACTTTGTGTTTACTTGGTGTTAATAAAATAATAACAGGGGTTGGAAATGGGACTGGTTGTAATTATCAATTTACTTCCTTTCCCTTATTCTGTTTCCTTTCGTTGTAGTCTTCCCACAAAATATTGCTTTCCATATCTTTTTTTAATACTTTCATCATGGTTTGTCAATGAATTGATGGATCGTCAACTGCTCTTGCTATCGTGGTATGTGTGCCTCCGCAGTTGTGTTTGCAGTAACATATTTCTTCCCCTTCGCAGTTGACCTGAAGACCGTGGTATTTCGTCCAAAAGTTTTTGAATACTGGGTCGTCAATTAACAGTCTGTTACAGGGATACTTATCAATAAAGTATGGCTGCCTACTCCACAGAAGTCCTATGTATCTTGAAGGTAATCTACGGAGTCGTCGTAGTCGGAACTGACTTTGTAGTCTTCAACCGGTAGGTTGTGATATTCGGACGGGAGTTTTCTGGTATTGAACCAGTGAAAATATTTGTACTCGATATCGTATGTTTGAATGAAGATACTTGCAATACGATAATTGTAGGGAGTAATGGCTCGTTCGTATACGGCATGAGTGTAAAGATCAATTGAATCAAGGTCTCGAAAATTCATAATGTATATTGCAAAATAAATATTCTTGAAGTAGAAAACAACAATAATATTTTAGTGTCTTGTCGGCTGGTGTGTTCTGACTGTGGATTGCTGCTAGAGATTGCCATTTTTCTTTGCGGGTGCAAAGGAGGTTCTTTTATAGCACGAGATACTCGTATACTCTCTATGACTTCGGTGTTTGTAGTAAGATAGCTATGGCCTCCGATCGTTAGGCTGACTACTCGATCTCAGTAGGTTGCGCTACTTTTCCGTTTGACGTTCGGCACTTTCTAAAGTGCGACGCATCTCTGTAGGTTATCCTCATGGCGCCAGATATTGCCATGTAACAAATAAGTCCGTTTGCTTTTCTTCTGATCTGTATGCTTACACACAAAACAGGTTTCGGCAACAACTGCTGCCTTGTTCATCGAACCATCACTTCCTCTTAGATCTCTCGACTCAATGTTAAATAGAATAGTGTGTTGCAGGGATATGTTTACCCTCATAGACTTGTGTCGGCGACCAGCCGCTGCTATGCCACATATTGTACCTCCCATTTCACTAGCTTTTACTCCCATTGCAGGGCTGCAGCTTATATGGGACCAGACCACCTGCGATCTGCCGTTACTCGAGAAGTCGACCCACACACAAGCTCTCAACAGGTAGATTTAACTACTGGGGCGCAGTTAACATATGGAGTCCCTAGACCGTATAGTTATCCCCATAGTAAAGTCCCGCTTCTTGAGCTCTGACGTGTGCCTGCAGGAGAGTGTAGAGGTGTACCCTGCTCTAGCCCGTGTGGCGAAACGGTGGGGCTGAAAGGCAGAGGGCCTACCATCAACTCTCCGCCGCACCTCTCATGGCATCCAAAGGAAATTCATGAGAAAGAGCGGTTCTTGCTCGAGGAGCGTAGGAAGAGTGTGAGAGAATATGAAAGGCTACCCGGCGGTAAGAAACAACACAAATTGCGTGGATTTATGAAGTCTTTGGAAGGTGTGAACGAGACCAAGAGTTGAGAGGAATAGAGTGTGTATTGTTCTGTCTGGATGGCTGGATGATGGCTATCTACCCCGGAGTTTCCCACAGATATATACTCCCCGTCACTCTGTCCATCTCCGTCATCCCTGTATCTCCATACATCCCCCTACCGTGCCAGCTCCCCCTGTCAAACTGAGTGGCGGTGGGGGTGAGAAATGGATTTTCCCACCACAACTCCTCCCTGGCCCTTTGTTCGAAGCACAACTCTCCTCTTTCATCCCATATAACCTTATACCTAAATCCGAAAGAACATAAAAATAATATAAACCCAAAGGAAAACCATAAACCCAAAGAAAAACCATAAATCCAAAGAAAACCCATAAACTCAAGGAGAACCAAGAAAAACCATACAGACTCTCACTCCTTGCGCACTTGCTTGTTCCTACTACCCTCCGTATCTGCCTTCCTTTTCCCATGGCCTCTTGCGAAGAACGAGATATTGCTAAGCCGAGTATCGAATGGAACTATCGCCTAATGTATCGCGTATACGGCCACCGTGACTTGTTTCTGAGCTTCTATGAACATCTCAGGGTCTTCGTTTACTGCCTGTTGGAAGATGGGTACGGCTTTGTTCCCCATCTATCTCTCGTGATATGTCAACATCCTTGTTTCGTTGTCCAACATTCTCTTGAGGTCCAGGTAGAGGCCGAGCCAATCTAGAAAGGAGCTGACATGTTCTTCACTCTTGGTGGTGTCGTCGGAACTGCTACTTTCGCTGTTGGGAGTGGGAGGCCTATCGGCCTTTTGGATACCCTTCTGTTTGGGATCGGAAGACTTCTCTGGAGTTAAACCAGCCTCTTTTTCGGCGGGGGTTGGTGGTATCATATCGGCCTCTTTTTCGGCGGGGGTTGGTGGTATCATATCGGCCTCTTTTTCGACGGGGGTTGGCGGGATTGTATTGGCCTCTTTTTCGGTGGGAGTGCCGGCTCCATCCCTAGACCCATCCTCGGCCAGATCCATCAAGAGTTCTCCAATACTACTCCCATCCTTTTCCTCTTCCATCCCTGTTTCCTTGGTTGGCGGGATTGGTGGTGGAAGCATCTTGCTCTTATCGGGGGATGGAGGTAGTACGGGTATTCCGTGGTCGGCAGGTGGTACTGATGGTGAGATGGTGCGAAGTCGGTTGACGTGATTGCGGTCATCCATGCCAGGGTAATAACTAAGTGGAATTACTAACCCCCAGTACCATTTCAGGCCCATGGCTTCGTAGTCGATTCCTTCTTCCTGCCGAGGGCAGCCATTATCAAACAACTTTTTTGCTTCCTGGAAGTCTCCGGAAGTGTACCACTTGTTGGCTTTCGACTATCGGTTTAACTTGGTGAGACGGTTGACGTATGCGTGATTGAGGTATCTCTTCGCTAATTCTCAGTCTCTGGATGTTTTGCTGGCGATCACGGTTAATCGCAGCCACTTCTCAATTCCGCTGGAATCGCTTAGGATTTCCTGGAGTTCGGGATGATGTTGCCAGAGGTCCCCCAGCTTCTTCGTTGCTCGTGTCTTCCTTTGCTAGGCAGAATGGTTTTGCTTGATAATCTCTCTTACCCTGCCGGAGCGATCGAGGGCCTTTAGGAAGTCCTTGTAACGTTTGTATTTCAACTTCGTCCAGTCTAGGTTTCTCTCCGTGAGGTTCGATAGCCATGCGACTTGGATAATGGCTGCATCGGTAATGTCGCCAAAGAGGTCATAGCCTTCGGGAATGAAATCAGCATGGCCTTGGGGGGAAAATTCCCGAACGGCAATCTCTACGGCTTCTTGTAACGATCCGACAGGTCTATTGGAGAAAAAATCTCTGTTGAGTTGTGATAGTGTCTCTGATGAAAGGGATACTGGAGAAGGATAGCTAGCGATAGTAGAGATATCCGAGGAGGCGGCATGCGTAGTAACGGCGGTGGTGGTGGCTGCGGTGGTGGTGGCTGCGGTGGTGGTGGCTGCGGTGGTGGTGGCTGCGGTGGTGGTGGCTGCGGTGGTGGCAGCTGCGGTGGTGGTGGAGTCGAGATTGGTAGCGGCGGTGGTGGTGATTAAGGATGCTTTGAAATCTATGACGTCGTTGAGTGCTGCTGCAATATCGTTGATTGATGTAAACCTCATGTCGGTCGTCGGTTATGATTGAGATGGTAATATTGGGTGCAGTCGTTGGTGTGTAAGGAGGGTTGAATGATACAGTGCAGTGACTGTCTTTCCTTAGGAACATGGGATGGGGGGGCTCTTTATATACCAGGGGGGGGTATCTTCAAGTTGAACTGTTTCCTTCATCATCCTGTTTCTATGTCGTTCCCGATTTCCCTAGTATGCTCCTCTTGTATCTCTTCACAACTTCTTTGTTTCTTCCCCTCCTGTTTCCTCATTTCTATTCGGCGATTGAGCATGTCTTGTTTGTCGTTCCTGTTCTCTGTGGTGAATTTTCTGCCCAGTCCTGCGATAGTCGTCGCTTCTTTTATCTCGAGGTTACTATAGGGTTAGGGGAGAATGGTAGGGATTTTTGGTGTAACGTAGATGTAATTCAGCCAATAGGAATATTTCTTCGCCCTCCATCTCGCAAATCCAAGCAATTTGTGTGGTTTTAGTGTATCGTGGGTGTAACTCAGCCAATAGGAATATTTCTTCCCCCTCCATCTCGCAAATCCACGCAATTTGTGTGGTTTCGGTATCTTCAACTCTTTTTCGTCATGATACATGCAATGGATTTCCTCCCTTTCTCCTCTTTTCTCCCCCCTGTCTTTCCCATCATTGTCTTGACAGGTAGTCTGCCGGCACCGAATGTGTGGCGTTCCATTTATCTACTAGCTCCTTACACCCCGCCATATCCTCCACCCGTACCCACAATCGTTTCTCCTAGTCTTTCCACTTGATTAAATACATCCATCCTCCTAGTATATATTTCCAGCCTGTTACTGCCTCCACCTTGAATTCCTTGAATTCCTCCGATGCCTCTTCTTATATGGTGTTAGGCGTCATAATTTCTCGAGCACCGTGCATACCTTCGTTGCGAGTGAAGAACTTCTTGAGTGGGCTACCATCTATCCAGCCTGAAAGCTCTGCTCCGTCTAGCACTGCCAGTCGATAAGTTCCAAGCTCTGGGCAATTTCTATGATACGGTAGGGTCCTCACCACCTCGTGTCCAGTTTGGTGCCATGAGACTGCTCTATCTTAGTTTCGTGCACAAGAGCTAAATCGCCAGTTTGGACGTCTTCAGCTTGGAGGTTGGCTGCATGGTCGAAGTAACGTTTGTTGGCATCTCTCGATTCCTTTAGGTTTTGTATGGCAGCATCGATATCTTCTCGCCATCATTCTAGCTGCCTTGCTCTAGCCGCTAGCAGTGACACTGTATCGTCGATTCCTTGGGTCCAGTTGGCAGTGTTCCAGGTCAAGTTCTCCAGCTCTATCGGAAGTATCGCATCTTGGCCGAACATAAGGCGGAAGGGCGAATATCCGGTCGTACGTCTGATGGTGATCCTGTCAGTCCAAAGCACAGCTGGTAGGTGGTCAATCCACATCTCTTTCGGTTCGTCGGAGCAGGCCGTGAGTTTCGATAGCGTATCTGCAATCTCTCGGTGTCCTCGTTCGATTACTCCATTAGCAGCGGCATGGCACGGCATTACGGTGATGTTCCGGATATTGTAACGTTTGAGGAGGAGGTCAGTCCATTTCTTGTTTTCTGCTCCTCTGTCCACCACCACACTTTCTGGGGTTCCAAACCGGCAAATTATCTCCTCGTAAAAGAAGTCGGCTACCTTCTCCGATGTACTCTGTTTTAGTGGTCGTGCCTCTGCCCACCTGCTGAGATATTCCCTGGCTATCACCAGCAGGTGGTACCCATCCTTCGTTTTGGGCATGAACGAAATGTCCATTCCCACTCGCTGCCATAGGTGACTAACAGATAGGCTTTTCAGGGGTTCATCATACCGTAGCGGTGCTCTCTTCTCACACTGCTCGCACGTTTTCACCCAGTCTTTGAAGTTGACGTACATTTTGGGCCACCAGTACCGCTCAACTGCCTTTCTTAGCATTTCTTCACTTCCACAGTGCTCGCTTAGTTCATGTGCAGATTCCATTGCTTTCCTATTATGCTCTGTACTCAACAACACACTTTGCCGGTGGTTCATTGATTTTCCGTCTCCGGTAGAGTACCCCATCTGGAACGATATATTTTGTGGCCTCCAGCCGAAATTGCTGCATCTCCTTTGAAGTTTTCCCTTCCGGCCACTTCAGGTTCCCCAGAAATTCGCGTATCTCCTTCCATCTCCCTTTATATTCCTCCGCCAGTCTTAACCCAACAAATGGTTTGTAAGCTCTCTCCTTTCCCTTTCTTTCCGGGCCTTCATCGGGAAAAAATCCCTGCGCCCGGGTGTATTAGTCACGTCCGGACATCGGTGGAATGCCAGGAGTGCCCGGAACATTGTTTGGCAGGGTGACATGTAAGTCCGCGACGATACGATGTGAGGCACTGCAAAAACAACTCTTGGCGCTAGGTATTCACACAGTCGCATATCACTCTGCACAGTGTCTTGGGACGCTTAACATACCGTCTTCTTCGTCTGGCTGGTGAATTGCATGGCGCTTGGTGCTCGTTGGCAACACTGCTCTGGACATTGTAATGATGATGCTATGCACAGCATATTACACCATAACTTTGCTTGCGTCCATGTTTTGGCTAGACGCAAGCAACTTGAAGGTCTGCCTATTGCTGCTCAGTGCTCGGTGGTAACACTGCTCTGGGCATTGTAATGACGATGCTATGCACAGCATATTGTCTATTTACAGTTCTAACACCTTACAGTTCTAAACACCGTTTATACCCTCTTCACCGCTGTATTCAACTCATGCTCCAGCATATAATAAACATCGTTCCAAGTCGCGAGGTCTATATGACTATTGACTATCCATGCTTTATTCTCCGACTTCGACGAAATGGACTCCTCTGGAATTAAGTGAGCCGCACCCACAATATTTCCTGCACTAATAACTGCATATGCACCTCCGGAAGATGGTTTCACTACCCTGACTAGCTGCGATGCACTTTCCGGCATTCCACCATTGGTAGGCTTCGTCACTTTAACGTATGCTAGCCAAAAGGTATTCTTGCCGTGCGGATTGACGACTCGGAACTTGGATGGACGAAGCATACGGTACCGTACACGTCCCTGCAGTACCTTGTGAGACAGCTCCTGCCCCTCCTTACGTTGCGAAGTTTGAACCCATATCCAGTCATGGCGGGCAGCCCCAGAATACCATCGTTTATCTCCAGTACATCTGAGCTTCTGAATGATGCGCTCGTCATGCATGTTGCGTGATTCTATCTCCAATCCATGATAAATTGCAGCAGCACTGCTTAAGAGATCATCCGAATCGATATTTACCTGCTTGGCGTGTAAGAAACGACGGGTGGCATCTTATAGACCATTTCGGAGGCTGTCGTCACTGATTGTTTTGAAGAGGCCTTGAGGGTCCTTGACTTTCTCTTTTCCTTTGTGCTGCTGCGGAGATATGAACCTCAATAAACGATGTCAACTGGTAGTGGTTGCTTCCGCCGTCACTTCCGCCGTCACTTCTGTCGTCTGCGAAGCAGCTTGTTTACGGTTCCATGAATTGCGATTGGCCTTTCTGACAGCGATTGCATCACTCCGAAGGTAGTAGTTGATTATCTGAGTATAGTAATCACCCGTCTTGTTGGAGGCATTAAACCCGTCCTTAATCTGCTTCCGGTGAGAACTTTCTTCAATCTCCATCGACCACTGTTTAAGCGAACCGCACCGTTGTATCTGCTCTCGGAAGTACTGCATGAGATGTATCTTGGGAAAGTTTAAATCGATACCCTCTTCAATGTATTCGGCCATTTATAAATCGATAATACCTTTTCAGGTGTCGCAAATGCGCTGTCAAAAGGCCGCCATTTTCGACTGGTTTTCCTCCAACACGGCATCCCGCTCGGCACACAAATCCGTACGTCTCTGTTTGGCCTCTGCTGCAAGTCCTTTCCCAGCCCTGAAATGTTGAAACACATCCTTCGAATCGTGAAAGCGATGTAGAGCATTGTCCATGAGGTCTAGCGTTTCTTCATCGTGAGAGTCATACTGGCAATAGAAATAGAACTCAATAAGAGAGCGAGAGCACTCAACTGCACGATCAAAAACACTGCGCTGAGAGTGGCTTGGATCACACAGAGCATTGCGTATGACATCGACAAGGAATCGTATCATCTTCTTGATTTCTCCTCCGTTCCAACGTGAAACCTCTTCATATGTACATTTGGGCTTCGTCATATCATGGTATGCAGGCACCGAGAGCCAAATATCATTGAACTTGTCAAGCCGCTTATGCTGCTTGAGAAATTCGTGAAGCCATGTCAGAAGGTGCTTCAACATCCCAATTTGCATCGTGTGGTGTAGATCAGGTTTGAGAAGATCGCTTGTAATGCAATCGAGATACCATGAGATGTTGAAACCTGGATTGACATCGTGGCGTTTGAGATCGACGATGCTCGAGGGTGTATTTGAATCTGACAGTATATGATAGATATTATGATCTCGGAGGTTGTGTCGCTCATGTCGGCGGCGGGGTAGATTACCCATTTCCTGCAATGGGCATTCGCACCAGTACCATAGACCATTCTTGATGTTGTGAAGGTCACGGTGCTTGGGGTAATCGGCCATCCATGCAGCCATTGTCGAATAACAATGCCTGACGTTGCCATCGGCACAGCAGGCATAGAAGGTGCAGGTCTCCGAGTCGGAATTGAGCGAGTCGGAATTGCGTAGGGATTGCAACACATGCTGCAGCACGTTCTGAGTGACCATTCGGTTATGCTCCCTCTGAACATTTCTTCTTTTGAGGGGGTCATTGCGCATCTTGACTGGAATGGGCAAAAGCGCAACCAACAACACGCTGTGCATTGTGTGCTGCATCCGTGCGGCTGCGGATAGGTTCCTGATCGTCATAAATATCGGCCATGCCTTCTTGTCGCCAGAGAAGTTCGTGAGGTGGGTGCTGTCAGACCTGAATATCATTGCCACCAGCGTATCACCGACGGGTAGTGTTGTCTACACTATTGTGAGTATTGTTAAGGGTTTGTAAAGGGTATACTAAGAAGGAAGTTTACCTGCTTGTCCCACCACCAGTCTCCAGTATACATCTCGTTGTAAACACGGTGCCCAGCATCATTGAAGCAACGTATCGGTGTGTATGTAAGATGTTCCTCGTATGCTGACTGCCTGAGTAGCCATTTTGCACACTCTATAAAATCACGGTGCCAAAACTCAATGGCATCCGGATGCTGCTCATTCCATGCCATTTGCAATGTAGCTTTCTTCCAGGAGTCATGGCCAAGTCCGTCCTCCATTGCGTCGATTTTCTGGCGGAGGTTGTAATTCGATTTCAGAGAATCACGCACGGACTCTTAAAGGCCGCAGTTGCCCTTCATGAAGTCGTGGATGACGTTGGCAGGAAGACCTTTCGATGTGACCAGCTCTGTGAAATTGTACTCCTTCTCACTGTCGAACGGATGGAAGGGGTTGTGTGAGCACTGCTCAGAATTGTGCTCAGAATTGTACTCATCGTCGGTTGGAACGTATGCAACAGGGGCTCCAGCATCGGGATATGAGAAGCTTTTTGTATTAGAGTGTAAGGACGTACGTCCGTGTACGGCCTCGTATAAGAGTATAAGGATAGATACGGTTGCAAACGGGAATAAACAATATATATCAATTGTACAGTATGTAGGTAAGATAATCGCTGGCGTGCCAAAAGCACTTCGCGAGGTGATTATATATAAAGGGCGGTTACCCGGCCTCGGCAACCAAGTGCACTTGGGAAGGCCAAGTGCGCTTGGGAGCCAAGTGCGCTTGAGAGCCAAGTGCGCCTGGGAGTGCCAAGTGCACTTGGGAGTCAAGTGTACCTGGCACCACCATTACATCATCCCCCTCTTTATCAGCAGACCTCCTGGGCTGCAGCATATATACATTAAGAAAGACAAGATGAGATGGGTACGCCTTCGTACGACTGTATAAGTCCCGCGACCGATCGGTGCCATTACGGCGGACCTGGTGCACGGGGAAACTACACCTCCAGTGGCGATGGTAAAACCAGTGCCGACGCCATTTATACCGGGCCGAGATCCATAAGAAACGAAGAGAAAGAGATGAGAACAAAACGTCCAATTGACCCTAGATCCTCCACCTCTGAACCGTAGTCCACCTCTAAACCGTACCGCGGCGATGACGTCGATTATGGCCGTGGCTTCCTTGGGTGCTCCCGATGGAACTCGTCGACTAGTTCTTGAGCATTCTCGAGGTTCTCTGCCGGCTCCCAGCTCGTGCGTAGGTAGTTGTAACCGGTCCACTGAACGAGATAGTGGATCTTCCGGTAGCGTCGCTTGGAATCGAGGATCCGATCGACCTCCCACTCGTTCGTATCATCGACAATCGTCGGCTGCGGTTCCGATGGCGGCTGGCCCATGGCCGGCGGAGAGTACTTATCAAGCAGGGAGACGTGAAACACGTTGTGAATACGCATCGTCTTTGGCAAGTCTAATTTGTAAGCATTCTTGTGGATGACTTTACTCACCGTGTATGGTCCCACGCACTTGTAATCTAACTTCTTTGATGCCCTTGCCGTCTTGATGTTCTGAGTCGAGAGCCAGACCTTATCCCCGACCTGGAACGTCATTTCTTTGCCGCCGGCGTACTTCGTCAGGAGGGTTTGGTCTTCCAACAGGTTCTTCCGGAGGGTGCGGTGTGTCTCTTCGAGGGTGGTTGCCATGGAGTCCGCTTGGGCTTCCGACTTCAAGCAGGCTAAGTCCTTGGGTGCCTTAAACTGCATCATCGGAGGGTAGTTGTAGTTGGCCCAGAAGGGTCATCCTTGTCGAAGCATGCACAGCGTTGTTGTACGCGAACTCGGCCAATGGTAGGAGCTCCACCCAGTTATCCTGCTCGTAGTTGCAGAAGGCTCGGAGATACTGCTCCATCGTCTGATTTTGTCGTTCCGTCTGGCCATCCGTCTGCGGATGAAAAGTGGTCGACAGGCGGTAATCCATACTCATGTGACTGCAGACCCTCGCCCAGAATCGGCTCGTGAACTGAGTGCCCCGATCGGTGATGATGTTGTCAGGGACGCCGTGTTTGCAGATCACATGCTCGAAGAAGAGCCTGGCCAGTTCTGGTGAGTCGTCATCCTTTCTGCAGGGCAGGTAGATCGCCATCTTGGTCAGTCGATCAACAATGACTAGGATCCCCGTGTATTCGGACGCGGTCGATTCTGGCAGGTCTTTGACGAAGTCCATGGTGACACCTTCCCAGGGTCGTGATGGTGGTGGCAGTGGCATGTTGACTCCATGGCGGGCATGCCGTGGGGCCTTGATTGGGTGACATACTTTGCAGCCGCTGACTAACTTCCTTAGGTGTGCGTCCATTGAGGGCCAAAAGAAATCCCTAGAGACTAGCTCAGCAGTTTTAAGAGCTCCGAAGTGACCGGACTCGGGGTTGTCATGGAAGAGACTTATCACTTTGCCGCGGAGAGCATCGTCCTCTGACATATATCCTCCCCTCGTGGGTAAGAGCTCCATCGACGACCCTCCATTGGTTCTCGTCGGCTTCGGCTGTGACTGGGGCCATTGGGTTATCGACTAGCTTACCCAAGACGTCGACCGCAAATGGGTCAGTAGCCTGGGCCTTCTTTATCGCCGGTAGGAGGTCGTCGTAGGGTTCAACCATCAGGGTCGCTAAGAGCCGTCCGACATGGCTTCTCGTAGCCGATCTCATAATCGGGCAATCTCGACGGGCCGACGGCAGGGTTTTTGGCGCCTTCCAAGTGTTCAATGCTGAAGTCGTATGCCGAGAGAATCTCCGACCACCCAGCTTATCACCGTGAGAGCACTTTGGAAGTTTGGAAATACTCAAGGTTCCTGGGGTCACACCGCACCAGCACTTTGTGACGGGCGCCCTCCAGATAGTTCCGCCATTGCTTGAAGGTTTCGACGATGGCGAGGAGTTCCCGATCATATGTGTCGTAGTTCTGCTCAGCCGGAGAGCATTTCCGAGAGTAGAAATTGACTGGCCGAAGGGTTCCGAAGACATCAAACTGGTTCAGGATGCCTGCAATCGTGAAGCCACTCGGATCCGTCTGGAGGATGATCGGCTTGGCTGGGTCGAAGTGCTGCAAGATCGGTGCTGCGGTGAAGGCCTTTTTGAGTTTCCGGAAAGCCAGCTCGGCTTCTCTCGTCCACTCCCACTTAGTCATTGACTTCTTGGTTGACTTCGAACGACCCCTGGTGTTTTGTTTCCCGGGTTTCCTGGGCACGCTTGACTTTAGTAATTCAGTAAGAGGAAGCGTCACCTTCGCGTATTTTCTGATGAACCTCCGGTAGAAGTTCGTGAAGCTGAGGAGGACCTGGATATCCCGTGCCGACTTGGGAGTCGGCCAATCCTCGATCGTCGCGATCCGATCCGTTTCCATGCTGACACTATCGGCGGAGATGAAGAAGCCGAGGAAGCCGACCTCCGAGACTCCAAATCGGCACTTCTCTGCTTTGCAATAGAGGACGAACTCCTGCAGTCGTTGTAGTACCTTTCGCACATGCTCCTCGTGCTCCTTCTCGTTGGTGGAGTAGATCAGGATGTCGTCGAGGTAACACACGGCAAAGTCGTCGATGTAAGACCGCAGGCAATCGTCGATAGACGACTGAAATGTATCCGGTGAGTTCGTCAGGCTGAATGGCATGACCTTGTACTCGAACTGACCGTATCAGGTTCAGAAATCCATTTTATACTCGTCACCTTCCTTGATGCGAATAAGGTGATAGGCTCCGCGAAGGTCGAGTTTCGTAAAGATCCTGGCGCTGCCAACACGGTCAAGCATCTCCGAGATCAGTGGTAGGGGGTACCGATTCTTGATTGTGCCCTCGTTGAGAGCTCGGTAGTCCACACAGAGTCTCAAGCTGCCATCCTTCTTCTTTGCAAAAAGTATTGGCGCCGCTGCTGGTGACGATGACCGCTGGATGAAACCATTGCCCAGGTTTGTATCAATGGAAGCCTTTAGAGTTTTTAACTCAACCTCCGACAGGTTATAGATACGCCCGTAGGGCAGCTTGTGCCCGGGTACCAGGTCGATCGCATGGTAAATTGACAGGTGCGGTGGCAGCGTCTCTGCCTTGGCCTTACTAAAGACCTCCACGAATTCCTTATACTTGGCAGGGATATGGCCGCCGTCGTCTGTAAGCACCATTTCAGGTGCAGCTCCATCTCCATCTATACTCGTTAGCTTTGTGCTCTTAATCTTGAGATGGAAGCGGAAGTGTCGCGGAAACCAGGAGCCCACGGGTCTAACGGCTGTCCACGACGGAACCAAGGCACCGCAGCCGGCGAACTCCCTTCTTGACTCGGCGAGCCGGTAGCAGTC
This sequence comes from Wilcoxina mikolae CBS 423.85, assembly GCA_014904905.1. Lineage (NCBI taxonomy): Eukaryota > Fungi > Ascomycota > Pezizomycetes > Pezizales > Pyronemataceae > Wilcoxina > Wilcoxina mikolae. The sequence goes on along the minus strand of MU122155.1, from coordinate 155,628 downwards.
ATTCAAGTACCAGCAAAGTAACTCTTCTGCCGCAACTACCACCGCTGCTCCTGCTCGCTCGTCCAGCTTCAGAGGCTTCTCTTACCTTTGGTGGTGATGCCTTCCACGGAAGCTCCCAGCAACCCTGTGCAATCGCCAGTACGTATGGCGAATGCCTCGAGAACCTCGTCGCTAGCTATGAGATCCTCGAATGCGGTGGCTCCAAGCAGATGTATGTCTGGAACCCCGCCCTCCGACGTCACCTGGGTGGCCGCCGGTGGTGCCACGGGCTCATTTCAGTCCGCGGCCATTAACCTGTTTTCGCCGCTAGGGGTCCGCAGGGCTAGAAGTCGACCGGATATCCAGTCAACCTCAGGGTTCCTAGCCTTGAACCAAGGCAAGCCTAGGACCAGGTCGTAAGCCATAGGCACGACCAGCACCTCCGATTCGTCAACCCGAGCCAAGTGCTCAAAATACTGAACCGAGATGGTCGTTTTTCGACTCTCCTTTGCAGACATCATCAATTGGCCGTTGAGACCCTGTGTAGCTGTGAATGCCGGATCATGTTGTAGCCCGAGTCGCCTGAGCAGCCTCGGGAACATAAAGATGCTCGTCGCGCTGCAGTCGATTACAGCCTGAATGGGTTGCATCTCGCCGTGTCGATCTCGTACGAGTACTTCGTGAACAATGTGAGACGAATCCGGCTTCTCTGTACCACATAAGTATTGACTTGAAAAGAGAGCCCGGGGGGGCTCCAGGATAACTCTCGATTTGAGAGCAATTCGGTGGGGCTGGATCTCGTCTATCGTCGCCAACAACGATCTCATTCCCAACCTCTCTAACCCTAACTCCTCTTCGTCCAGCCTCTCCCGCCGGGCTAGGTACCGGGAGAGGTATGCGAGTTTTTTGACTGTTGAGTGTCGAATGACTTTTGGCGTTTCATTTGGTGCCCGCCGCCGCCGTTGTCGCCAGGCTTTGGAGTTCTCTCAGGGAAATTTGCCCTACTGTACTTCGGGCAGTGGTGCGTCTTATGTTCTTTGCTGCCGCACCGTATACAGTGCCCATTTGCCTTTCTGCTCTTGTAGACCTCCTTCGAAAAACCCACAGGGCTGCGGTCAAATTGGCACGGGTGCCCCCGGACTTGTTGGTCGACCTCTCGGTCGTCAGTTCTGAGATGGATGGCCGGTAACTTCGCTTCCCGCCTTTTTGGGACGATTCCGGCTGCCTTTGCTGTTGTTGCTGCTGCTGCTGCTGTCCGCCTGGCCTCTTATCGGTGTGTATGCCCTCTGAAGCTGCGGCTTTGTCGAAAAGTTCCTCGATTGTCTCGAACCTTCCACAAGCGGGGGTTATCGGCCCGACCTTGTTTTTGAGTGCGTGTCGGAGTCCTGCCCAGGCCATGTCGTAGAGCATCTGCTCGCTCTTTTGTATGGTCCATCTGGCCTGTCTCCAATTAGCTTCCACACGGTTCGCGTAGGCTCTAACCGGCTCATTAGGCAATTGTATGTATTCGTCCATCGCCTTCATCACCGCTCTCCCGCAGCGATCCTTGTCTCCGTATATCCGGGTGATCTCTTGTGCGAAAAGGTCGAAGTCCTCCAAACAGGGGTGAGAATGCGCGCGTAGATCGCTGGCCCATTCGGAAGGGTCCGTCATCGCCGTCTGATGCTGCGTCGGATCCGAGTGGTTGCTCCAGCAGTCGAGGAGAGAAACCGCGTATTTGACTTGATCGCGTCCGCCACGTGGAAACAAGTGTTTGTGTGAGTTGAAATTGGAGCGTAACCCGTCGATAAACCTGTCTAACTCCTTGGCTCCGCCACAGTATCGGTCGGGATCGACCATGGTGAAGATTACGGGTTTCTCACGCGTCGTGGCTTCGCGTTCAGCGCGTTCGGCGGCCAATTTCTCACGTTCGAGAGCCAATCGTTCTCGCTCGGCCTTTAACCATACGGCCTGCTGTTCGAACATCGTCTTTAGTATCCTGTTATGGGACGATATTTTGCTAACGTCCTCGTCAGTGATCCTGGATCTGAAGCTGTCATCGCGGTCGTCGCCTTGACCTTCGTCTCTGTCGTCGACCTCCTCCTCGTTGTCTACTTCATCTTCGTCTCCATCGTTGATCTCGATGTCTGATAAGGCCGCAGGAGCGGTCGCGGACCTGGTGATTGGACGTGTTTGGTTCTCGGACGCGGAGGTTGCGGCCTGCAAGAATTCATCGTCGTCGCGACTGTCAGTGACGCGCAATTGAGTTCTAGATGACTTCTTTGGGGCCATTGGGGCTGGAATTGAATCAAATCGACAAATCTTCTGTTTGTGTACGTGTCGTGACGCGCCTAAAAAGTAAACAAATCACGAAACCCCGTGAGCGAAACGTATCTGGTGACTGAAAAGCGATTATAGTGTAAGGACGTACGTCCGTGTACAGCCTTGTATAAGAGTATAAGGATAGATACGGTTGCAAACGGGAATAAACAATATGTATCAATTGTACAGTATGTTGGTAAGATAATTGCTGGCGTGCCAAAAGCACTTTGCGAGGTGATTATATATGAAGGGCGGTTACCCGGCCTCGGCAACCAAGTGCACTTGGGAAGGCCAAGTGTGCGTGAGAGCCAAGTGCGCTTGAAAGCCAAGTGCGCCTGGGAGTACCAAGTGCACCGGGCACCGCCATTACATTGAGTCAAATTCGGACTCAGATGGTTCTGGAGAAGGTGACATGTGTAACGGAGGAAATGGGTCAGGATCGTCAACGTGGTCATGGTTGGCATGAAAACCACTGTGCGAATCGTCAACGCAATGCTGAAAGTTTTTTCGAACGCGTTCAAAGGGGTCAGTGGAGTCAGTCTTCGCCTCGAGAAGTTGTGCGTGATATCGAAGATGGTCGCTGTCGATGTGTTTGTAGAGCCACAGGTCAGACTTGTAAGGTTTCAAGCAAACAGGGCAGAAACGATTCGGTGTTCATTTGGGAGGCATGGTGCGTGTCATGTAGACAATGCTGAGGGCTGTATTTGCAGTTGGCAGAATGTTATGAGTGTTGCCAAGCAGGAGTAATGTAATTGAGCCGCATGGCATACAAAACTCACAGAGCCGTATATAAAATACCAAGACCCTGGAATATCCTTCAGACAGAGTTTGTCATGATGTAGCCACGCCCAGAGCCTAATGTGACCGTAATGGCCAGGCAAATACAAGCAAGTCCATGGACTTGCTTGTTTGTTTGCTTTTTTGAAGTTTGGCCGGGTGGATGATAGGAAATGCAGACGAAAACATGTGATATTACTGATTTCGTGTGCCAAGACACGAGTTCAGAGTTCATGATACCACCGCACAGTGTCTATTGGTGGTGCCTGGAGAGGCCTATTCACTGCCAGAGATGCCGGTAACACTTCTCGAGCTTTATATGGCAGGTTCCGACTGTTTGTGACTCCACACTGCATCATCATATTGGAACTTGATGTCACTGCCGTATGATAGGAACCCAAACTGACAGACTTCGACGCTTTGACCTAGGATTCGCATGACGAGTGTGTCTCACGCTCAAGAAGTGGTTCAAACAACTCTCAGAGTCGTATAAAACATGGGGTGCATCTTTCAGGCCAGAAGGGAAGTTCCAATAACGGTTCACACCCAGGAAAGCTCCTTTTCAAGTATGATGTTTGATATCACCAACGGTTTGAACACTTCTGCGAGCCGCTCCACAATTCCAAGCACCTTGATGGCCCATTCTGCACTGTATATATACTCCCATACGCTCTCTCAATCTCAATTCTTCTCCTTCATCTCTATCTACTCCATCTGTACCTATTTACCACTCTTATCGTCATTTTCAGACACATTAATCCTAACCCTGATCGACCCCTCATACACCTCATTTTCAGCTCAGAACATTGCAATGCCATCCAAAAAGATCCCATCCACCCCCTCCAAAACTGATGCAATTAAGGACACTCTCCACCTCGCTGGTTTCGCGAAGCAGTTCATGGCCGAGTACATTCAGGGCCTAATTCGGATGTATGCCATTCACGGTGTCAAGGATGATGGTGCGATTGACATGATGTATGATATCCTTTTTTTGGAACCAGTCACTACAAGGCACTTTGCACAGTTTCAGGAGATGTGGAAGTATCGGGCATCGACACAACCACGATACATGGAATGGTGGAGTGGGTTCCGGGCGTTTCTCCGAGACTGTTTCGATAAAACTTGGGTTCAGATGAACCGATATCCCAAAGAAGACCCACCTTTACCTACTGACCCCAACTCTGACGACTCTGACGACTCCGACGACCACGACAACTCCAAACGTCGCAAAGGCGATGCCAAGAAAGACACCTGGTATCCCGGGACACCGAAGCTGCAGCCACCCTCCCACAAATGTGCAACGCCACCGACAATCATTGCTTCTGCCCTCCAGAAGAATCGGAAACTTGATGACATCTCCATCAGTGCCCTCCCTACGAGCCCAACGCCCACATACCCCTTCAGGGTTTGCATCGTCGACCCTGAAAGCTACGGCCCCAAAAGATACGACTGTTGGGACGACATATTCATTCCCCATACCGCGAATAGATGGCATCTCACACGAGTCGAGCAGCTCACCGCAAAGGCTGTACAGCGTGCTGTGGGTCGCCTATGTCCTGCTAGAGATGTCAGCTGCATCAGTGGGTGTCTAGTCATGCCCGGCGAAACCTCTTTGCATCTGTGGAATGCGACTGAACTCAATCGCAATGACTCTGTGGCGACCTTCTTTTCCATTACAGCTTACAACCCTCTCATCGTTGTGGCTGTTCTGAAGGCAATTGTTGTTGCGCCTCAAAGGATTGCAAGAGCTACTCCACCAGCACCACCACGATCGTCTCTCCCGGTAACACCGGGGCCCTCCGAACAGGCCGAGAGCCCAACACCTACTCCCATATTCGTTGCAATAAACGACTCGTCAATCAACGATTCAGCAATAAATGACTCGGTAATGACACAACCAGAGGTGACTGCTACTCATCACGTCGAGTGTGCCTCTCTCCAAGATGTGTCATCGTCTGTGCTAGAGCATCAGCAAAATATCCGAGTTGCGTTGGGTGCCTAGGTAGGCACCCAACGCACCCAACGCTGCCAACGTAACTGCGCCCTTACCTAGGCGAGTGTCATCGGCTTAGTGCTTACAACTGTAGTCCCGGTTGCAGCGGCAACTCGTCACATTGCCATCCCAATTAAACGACACGCTCATGACAATCGCCAATTGATATCGAGCAGGTAATTACACGTTGCATTACGTCGCCTTTGCGCTATGTAACTTACTATCCAATCGGCTTGATTGACTGCGCAACTTCGTACGTCGCTCCATACACACTCTGCCATCATCGCCATTTCTCATCTCTATGTCATATACCGTACAACTTTGGCAATTGACATGGCAACTCTGTTCATTGCTCAATGTACATCGTACTTCACGTCAGTCACTTCTAACCAATGCTGCATTTGATGAGTGTCAACTTTTGTATCGGCGCCTCCAATTGCAGTGGTATTCTTCAGAATGGACATGGTAATTACAGCAGATTTAGATGATATACGGTTCAATTGCACTTTCTAGCCACACAACAACGTTAAAAGTTGCCATAAAAATTTTCTACATTGTAATACTATTCCTACTCATAGCCATTCACACCATCTATCTCCTCACCCCAGTTCTCCGCCTCCTCCGCCTCCTCCGCCTCCTCCGCCTCCTCTACATCCTCCTGAACCTCATCGCTCTTCTCCACTTCTGACTGCTCCCTCACCTGACATTCTTCATCTGGAAGCTGCTCACCATCGTCATCCGAGTCATCTACTATTGGACGATTCCGCGGCCGACTCCCACGATCGCCCGGAGATTCCCCTGCTATTTCACGTTACTCGATATGAGAATCCGAGTCACGAATTTGATCAGATCGATAGCCATCGTGGAATTGGTTGTCACCATCACACTCATCGTCGAGTCAATATTCCTCGTTGTCCAGACCATCTTCAATATAGCAAAAGTCATTTGCAACTGGTATGTCAGGAAGATGTTGGTAAATTGGCTCCTCCTCCACCTCGCAGTCATCCTTGAGAAAACGGTTAATGGCTGCAAGGTTGGGAGCAGGCACTGGCGGTGGAGGAGTAACCGGCTGAGTTGGCTTGACAACGATCAGGCGGTTTAACTGATTCTTGATCCCAATCTTCACTCGGTCACGATACTTTCTGGGCAAGCCATTCCAGCGCTCCATATGTCTGACGTATAATACTTGAGTTGTCAGTACATTGCACATAGTAGACGGAACAACTTAAACTTACAAATTACGTTCTGCTGGGAGAATGGAACCTGCGGGGATGGCTTCATGTGTCTGTTAGGAGTCTTGCCCTCGGTCCTTACATACTCTTCTAGTATCCACTGCAGTGCAGTTACTGAGAGCACTATGAGAGTTGGCGTGACGGTCTCACGAATCCAATTGTACTGGCACCGGGCCAGCGCTCCCCTTTTCCGGGTTCGTTCAAAAAAACGAAGATGAAGGAAATGAGGTATCTCTTCGGCACGGAATGCCAAAGCAACGTTCTGAATTATTGTGTCAATTTCGAAAATTGATAGAGAGGAAACATACCGGTAACGCACATCATATGACTTCTCACGATCCTCAAGTATCCAAATGAATCGGTCATCCTTCAGGAGATGCCGAACGATCGAGAGTTTGTCAGCGTCGCAGGAACAACTGTCGAAGTTGTAAAGCCATCCGACTATGGCCCTGGCTTTGCCAATTATTGACGATCGGACGGAGTTGAGGTATGATTTTATGTATTTGTAGAGTCAAGTCAGCGACGCAGAAAATTGTTGAAGTCACTCACATATGTGGTGGCCTTCTTCTCATGTGCATACCACGAAACTTTGAAACCGTATACCTCTTTTCCTTCCTGCCATGAATCATTAACTTCCTGGCAATGATTTTTCTTAGTACTGGCAATTCTCTGAGTTGTAAAGGCAATTACCAAGGCTATTTCTTCATCGGTCAGGAATGGTTTCCCCTGCAGAATACGAGACTCGATGGTTCGTGTTGAATGTTTGAGTATTGCCCGGTACTTATTGTCAGTAATTGCCATTACGCTGCGAGAGGTTTTGGAGACTTCAGGATTCTGAATGATTGCCTTGCGCAAAGGTGATGACAATGTTGCACGTTGGCGTGGCAATTTGTCTAGTTTGTCATCCCTCTGGCGTAATGGGCTGGACACTATCTCCATCATTGACCACGATCAGATTTGAGATATCGGCACTGCTGATGAGCGGTGTTGTGTCGGTGCCACTGGTGATGTATTAGGTTGCTGGAGAGTACTTGAACTATAGATCGGAAGGCCCCTAATATTGGCGGCAGGTATGTCGGTTGCTGAAGGAGTTACTGCAATGTTTTTTGGGTTGCTCGAGCGATTCAGGCCGTTGTTTCCTACTTTTGGCTGTTTGGAATGTCGACTAGATTGCTGATCAGTAGTATGTGGCACCACCTTGCACTTCCCACTGATATTTCGACTTTTAGATTGAGCGGAACCTACCTTAAGGATTTCTGGAGCCTTAGTATTCGATGTTGTAGCAACTTTGCGGGAGGATGGTCTGGTGGTAGACATCGTGAGTATGGGCTAGGGTTATTTCTCCTAGAAGTGAAGATATCGGTCAATGTCAATGAACTGAGATGGTGCAACAATTTCAGCAGTCGTTCGAACAATGATATCTTATATCGAGCGGAGTGGCATCTCTGACGGTGTCTAACTATCGCGATATACAATTTCCGTTAACATTTACTACTGGAATGTTTGGTTAGACCACTTGAACAATTGTCTGAGCAACGTTACGGATTGTCAGCGTAATAGAGTTTGGGGGAGTGCTCTCGGAGTTTAAGCCTATAAGATTGCATTCCAGTAACATACTAGCAACAAAAACAAAACCTAACAACGTCCAAAATTGTCTTGCCAACTACTAGCGTCGCCTGAACCTTCCCACTCTCATATTACTAATAGCTGAACGAAACAAGCTGCGACGTAAAAACAAAACAAAATCTCAATCGAGGAAATCCAAACCAAGACCAAATGAGACAAGAACCAAAAACAGAACCAAAAACAAGACCAAAAACAAAAAAACCCGTGCCAATTCCCAAAGTTGCCCTGCCGACGGGTTCAATTTCCCTACCTATTATCTCAATTCTCAGGCTTCTCATTGTGAGACTCCTGAACCTGCTCCACTTCTCTCCCCATGCCCATATCTTGAGGCTGCTGCTGGGCATCATCAAAGTCGTCAGCGTTCGAGGGCCCGGGTATCGGAAGCTTGTCCCCAATTGGCCTGCGCGGAGGATTGTCAGGGGTTTGGGAGCGCTGAGGATTACCGAATGTACGACTTGGGGAGTTGATGTATCCACATTCGTGGTCGTCGTCCTCGTGTTCGTCCAATTCCGGAGTGTCTACCCGCTCCATGTATTCACCATCCACCCCAATATATTCGGGGAAAGGATTGGTTACTCGATACCGATTGTAAGAGTTGTTGGAGCGACCCAGCCGAATGTTCAGCACGTTCTCCCGAGCATGCTGCTCAGGTATCATTCAGTGGCGATAACACGATTCGTGCGGAAAACAGATGAGGATTGCATTCCTTGCATTCTTATCCGCAGATTGACGAGGACATCGTCCATTTGCCTTTGATTCGAGTCGCCTTGATAACCTCTGAAGTCGCCTTACCGCTCGGTAGGTTTTGTCAACCCGATCAATGAAACCTTTTATTGTGGTGGGAACTGTGAACTTTGGAGGCTTCTTGTCATTAATATTCGCACCATCTGAAAGGTATTCGGGGACATCATCCATTGTTTCCTCCAGCGCGAATTGGGAGGTATCGATATAATAAAAGCCGTCTGTGACGGGTGTATCGATTCCTGAAGTTGCCGTGCCACTTGAGGAAATAGTCGGGCGACGAAGAATCACAAGCACGGCCGGGGGAGAAATTGTCTCTGTTTCCAGCCAGGCTGCGACCGCTGCATCATCTTGTAGTCTGGCGATATGGGCCGATGGGAGATGCTTAAACTTGTGCTAACGACGAGCAGAGTTGTTGTTGGCCCGAGTTGCCGAGTTGGACCCTGTTGCCCTCGTCCCTACCATGATTTCCGAGAATCCGGTGATAGTCACATCTGAGCCTCGGGTGCTAGGACGTTCGATTTCTTTAAAAGCATTCGCAAGGGCCCCATAGAACGACCGTGGTGGATGAGATGGATTGCTCAGGCAACTTGGCAGAACGGCACGCCATAGGCCATTCAATATCCTGTCAGTAAGTTACGTGACTCCCCATCGCACTCCCTGATGCCAATCGAAGTTGTCGTGCAAATGCTGATGCTCAACCCCAACTCCACCTATGCCGACGTTGATTGGGACCCCAGATTCGTCAAGTTTGAGGCCCCGCTCAGGGAGGAGAATCCCGAACCGAATGCTGGTGGGACCGTGGGCAGGAGGTGTGTGAGCAACTCGTGAGGTTATTGGGACATTGCCAGTAGTTGAAGCCTCGGTGTCGTTGTCGGGAATCCCCATACCAGACGGAATTTGTCGGGGTGCGTTGTGTCGGCCTGGCAAGTTCCCAGTGCGGGCAGCAGGCCACGACAGGCCAATGGAATTCCTGGATGCCCTTAATTTATCTCTGTTATCCCCCCAGAAGGTCCTCCAAGCTAGCCACCAATGACGTCCCTCCGGTGTTGCTTCGTGTTGTCCAAACAACTGAGAAAATTGTTTGAAATATTTCGAGGTCTCGGCATCCGAATGGATAATCTCCCGCTGGAGCCTGAGCCAAGTTTTGCGGCTTTTGAGTTCGGCATCATAGTGCATAGTCAGGAATGCAATTCGGGCATGTAGGTTCCGTAAAGCCCGAGAGCTTAGATTGTTCAGCTTCAGTGTTGCCTTGTAGCTATCCGTGGACTGTTTCTGCTTGCGTGCCTTTGAGCTGACAACTTGAGGGGTTGGTCTGACAATGATTAGTGAATGATTAATTTTTATGAATGGGCATGGGAGGGATTGACTTACATTATAGATAAGTAGGATTGGCGAAAGAACTTCAAGAATTGATCTGGCAATAATTAGCAATGGATTGATTATACCTTGTACTGACATGCATGAAAAGGATAGTACCTGATGTTGGCCAAACAACCTTTGATGCTGTTGAGTCGATGTGCTAAAGTTATAAGTAGTTTATGCGGGGGTAGTCACGTGATGTAATTCAGACTCGGAGATGAAAGATATCACCAGGGAGATGAGAAGTGAAACTTAAGGAAGATGAAGGAAATTGTGCGAGCGCCCAGGGGCGGCGCTCTTATATATCAATAGTGTTTCGCAGAAGCAAGTTGTCATTCTAGTGGTACGATATTTGATCATGTTAAACCGTAGGTTTATATCCAACCAATCATCACATAAATTTGAAGTTGGACCGTATGAAAAGGTCGCATTGTGTTTGAAACGCTCCAAGTAGTTAACTTCAACCATCCAAGTTGTTAGGACAACGTTTTACATTGTTAAGTGTGAATGAGTGTCTAAGTTCGAGGTTGATGTCAAATGATAGTTGGATAACTTCCTTCTTCAAACCAAGCATAACAAATGACACTAAACTCACTGTTTCACAACCTACCATGCTCCAAAGACGTCGCAATCAGCAGGATGTAAGTTTTGATCAATTTGCATTGTTGTAACGACTCTATGAATTGTTTTACTACTCGGAAGGCCTTCTGATTTGGCTGCAAACAAAAAATCTCACTCATACGGTTATATCATTATGTAAGACTTGGCAGCAACTTGCAAGGTTGCTGCGACACCTTGAAGCACTATCACATAGACTTTCTATTAAGTATATTACTGAACCTTATGCCGAAATCAAAAAATCAAATGCGCTTCCTCCAAGAACTCCACCCAGAAATTAAGAATAGCACTGCCAACTCCAGAAAATGCTAGCCCAGTCAGTAGGGTCTACTAAGCCGGCGATATGCTCTCGAATACATACAGATGTCAATGAAAACCATGACTCCGACTAATGCTTGTGACGAAAAGGCAACCTGGAAAATTGTTAGGACCACTTCGACACGTCTGTATGAGTACTCCTCACCTATACACGCTCCGAAGACTTCTGCCGGCGAATACGGATGCTTTTCGATACCCGCTCGATTGGCTTTGACGTGTTGACATCTCGTGCAGTTGCTGCAAATTTCTTATACGTAGTCGGTATTTTGCCTGTTGGCATATCGTCGTTGGAGCCTTTTCGTTTGAGGCTGTGAGCGGTCATGATGATGGAGATGTCTAGAGTATGTAACCCTTTTTCGTTTCAAGCACTGAAACGACTTCAGTTGCCAGGGCAACCATCAACGACTCTTAGAAACTCAGACGCATCTTTTCGTACTCATCGACTCATTGATTGACTGTTCGAGAACAGCTATCCATCCATCGATCTTAGAGTTTTCAATAAACGCGTTATTCCACAATCGATTATAAGGTATTCGCTCTTAACTACTTACTAAATCCTATCAACAATGTCTAAAGTTGCCAATGCCATCAACCAAGAAGCGAAATGTCGGATCGTTCATTTGCAAGGTCTGTGGCAAGCGTTTCAACTCTGATACCTGGAGGATTAAGCATATGGAGAACTATCATCTCCAAGAGTACAATGTAATGATGCGAGCGGCTTTAAACTTTACTTCAAGATATCATCCGAGTATAGCTATCAATGATAAAAAGCGGAAGCGAAACGTTCAGAGTTGCCCGAGCATTGAGGATAATCGAAACCCGCCCCATTTCTCTCGGAACCATCATCCCGTGCCAGATACACTCGATTACCTACAATCACTATCACCAGAGCCTTCGGCACCTGCAGAATACGTTCCAGTAACACATGCATTCCGAAATGCTGGTCTGCCACTGCACTACGTTCCCACCAAGACCGAAGACAACTCCACACATGGTTATGCCAACCCTTGGCATTCGGTTTCCGACGCTACTGAGTTTCGCCTTGCGGAGATATTGATTGTGCATGGAGTGACATCGACTCTAATTGATGATTTGTTAAAGGGAGACGCGGGGCTCCAACAGTCGATCAAACAATCTCTAAAGTCGACACACATACTCCATCAGATGATCGACCTAATGTCTGATGGCCTTGGCCATTCATCATGGATGAAGCATACAACAAACTTCATATGGAATGAAAGCCACCCTAAGCCGATCGAGTTTTACTCCCGGGATATCATATTATGTGCCAAATGGCTTTTGTGTCAAAAGGCATACGAGAAGGATCTAGTGTATGCTCCTGAGCATCATTTCAGCAATGATGGGTGTCGTCTATACAATGAGATGCACACAGCAGACTGGTGGTGGTAAACCCAGGTGTGTCAATTGCCTGGAGAATTAAGAAAATTGTTCTGACAACGTTTAGCATTGTCTCCCAGAACGCGAAACTGTTATTCCCCTGATCTTCTTCTCCGATTCGACACATCTCATAAATTTCTCTGGTGATAAGAAAGCTTGGCCCGTATACATGACCATTGGCAACCTCTCCAGCACCGTACAGATGAAACCAACAACTCACAGCGTTGTCCTGGTAGTACTTCTGCCACAGCCATTGAAATTACGTGATATCCCCGCTCCACAAAAGGCCCACCAACGAGCCCATGATCGACTTTTATGCAGAGTGTTCTCGACTACTTGCTGCGGCCTCTGACCAATGAGCAACATTGTCAGTTCACCGCTTACTCTGCCGACGGTCATTACCGGCAATGCCATATGTTTTTGTCTGGATGGGTTGCCGACTATCCAAAGCATGCGGTACTGCAAAATCATGGGTATGGATTATGTCCTTGGTGTGAAGTTGAAAAGAAGGAATTGGGCAGGTATATCGACATACCGGTGGCACACTGCGATCATAACGTTTATCAAGCATTGTACAAAGTTGTCCAATCAACCTTGCACGATGCGGAAGACACTGTAGCAAACTTGCAGAATCCCGATGATACTAGAGTTCACCAACTTGCGGAATGCTCCAGCGATATTGATTCCTCAACCCCACCAGTTGTTAAGCCAATTACTTACGATACCCTTGAGGCTGCCTCCATTCTTAGAGAGCGTGGCATCAATCTTGATGACAATATATTATGGCACACCGGTTCAATTGTCAGCGATCTTCCAAAACCTGACCTCCTTCACACAATACAGTTGGGCATGTTAAAACATCTTCTGGGGTGGCTCCAACAACTCATGAAGAAGTTCAAACGACTCCCAAAATACAATGAGCTGTGGTTATCCGTACCGGCATACTTGACAATGAAGAAACCCAAGCAATCATATGAGGAGGTCAGCCAGTGGACTGGAAAGGAACTTAGAACAATGAGCCACTATCTGCTTGCAGTCGTCATCAACGCTCTAAGTTGTCCGAACGCCTCTGAAAAACGAACATTTGATGATGCAATCCAATGCACCCGAGCACTCCTTGAGTTTTACCACTACTGACGATACCCATCCCATGATAAGGATACCTTGAATCTTATGGATGATGCTCTGCGTCGCTTTCACAACTTCAATCATGTCTTCCTGCAATATCGGACGCACAAGAAAACAACTGAACAATCGAAAGAGTTGCAGAAAGAGCTCAATAACGAGCAAGACGCAGATATGGGCAATTACAGAAATTGCTCTGCCAATGAACGCAAGCGTCAACTCGATGACTGGAACGATTGGATAAAGTCGGAAGTGGTTGATCACCTGGAGGAGGAGTCATCATTTAACTTTCCAAAACTTCATCTAATGACACACTTCTGGCGATGTATCGAGTGATTCGGGGGGTTGCAGCAGTGGTCTACTGAGGTTGGTGAAGCGGCTCACAAAACTCAAATCAAAGACGGTTATCGGGCCTCCAATAAGACCAGAGATTTCTATCGGCAGATTGTCAATTATTATCTCCGCTGAGATGCGTTTGCAGTACGGCGAATGAACCTCGATGCAAATGGTTTCAGCAACGTTACGAGTAGGCCACCCGAGCTGGATGAGAGATATCAGACTGCTGCCACTGGCGGAAGCAGTGCGGGGGGTTCCGAAATCGAGTGACAGGTGTTGTTTGGCTCGATACAGAAGGTTGTAACTACGTTCAGAGATATTTGCAATTCATATAGCCATGGCAACATACTCCAGAGTTGTCTGGTCAACTCGACGTTAGCATATTTGAACGTCTCAAAGATATACATCGACATCGATAACCTGCGAACGTGCCAGGCCGCCTTATTCCATACTATTGAGATCCCTATCGAAGAATTCAATGGCCAATTGACATATGAGAAAATTCGGGCTACTGGAGAAAAGGAATGGTATACGGGACCACCGAGAAACGATTGGGTATGGGTGAAGATGGCCTGACAACGTCAGAAATTTCCTGAACCTACTCATAAAGCATTGCAAGGGCGCTTGCCATACCAATTACTTCGTGTTTTCAAACTCCAAATTGCGGGTCATGTGTTATATTGAGCATTTGTGCTGGTGACAAAACCATTCCATGGAGGATTGCCAAATGCCGTCTCTTCGATGGTCAGAGTTGTTCCATCAGCGGGAGAGAATGCCTACAAGGTGGTGGCTGCAGGCCAGATCTGCAGCACTGCTCATCTTATACCCGAGGTTCCATCTACTTCAAAGGAGACTAACTCTGGCTGGATTGTAAATAGTCATATTGATTTGAAAACATGGAATACGATTTATTATGTAATGGAGGAGGAGTTGAACTAGGCGCTCGCTGGTAGGGGAAAAAGGCTTCAGCCACGCAAATAGCTGTTTAGACAATTTCACAAGTTGTACATGTGATTGCCAAATGGATACTAGTCATTGTTTCCATGTGCCATTCAAAGACTTCGCCCAGAGTTGTCAAAGCGGCAACTCTGTAGATAAGTCAATTCACAATGTAATTTACACTACGTATGAGGATAGTGACGGTAGATTGACTACCAATGTAAATAGTTGTCAAAACAACCTTGCAAGGTGCATGCGCAATGGTATATAACTTGCCGACGAAATACATCGATTGAATTTCCATGACCTAGGGCTTGAGCGACCGTGAGTTGTGTACACGAAGTGAATGGATGTGTAATTATGATACGGTGTTGCAAACAACTCTGGGTGAGTTAGGAGATAAGTAAATTGACGATGTAAATTACACTACATATAAGGATAGCGATGGTAGATTGACTACCAATATACTTAGTTGTCGTAACAACCTTTCAAGGTGCATACTCAATGGTATATAACTTGCTGACAAAATATATCGATAGAATTTCCATGACCTAGGGCTTGAGCGACTGCTAGTTGTCTATTGACGAAGTGAATGGATGCGTAATTATGATACGGTGTTGCAAATAGGGCTGACCTCGCTTACGGTTGTACTAACAACTCCAAGCATTGCTACGAATACAACTATCGGCGTGGTTGCCACCTACGTACACTCCCAACGCACGCACTGCAAAAGTCACTTATGTAGGCAAGTATGGTGCCTACGTAGGAGGAAATCTTTTCCTGATGAGGAGTCAATGAGTGCCAGAGTTGCACGTATAGCGGAGACAGCACAAATTGTTGAGGCGATGTCGCGAGCGGCGGTGGAGTTACCGGAACAGCGGGAGGCGAGGTCGCAAATGGCACAGGTTTTGGTGGAGCAGGAGACAATGTGTGACGTTTCGTTGATGTCGGTGGGTGTTGAAGAGTCGTCGGAGTCGGTGGCAATTGGCACGCACCAAGAGGTCAATGCCGGTATAAGCTTCACACCGCTCAAGGCGTCACGTTTGATTCCACCATGGATAGGTGAGCAATTTGAGTAATGGTTTTTGGTATGTCCAACAGTGCTGCAAATGACTAGCATGCTGACACACGTATTAGGTTCGCGTTTGGGGGTTGGGTTAGATTGGGTCTTTGCATTTCCTCTTTGGATTGGGTGGAGTCGTTTTTGCATTTTACAGAGTTGTTTTTAGTCTTGTTTGGGTATTCTTGGGTGTTCTTGGCATTAATGGTATTTGATTGACTAATCATATATGACTCTTTCGTGACAAGCTAATACGAAATTGTGTGAATCTGCCCCTTTATGTGAAAACCTTTCAGGTGCAATGCTCAGCGATATGTCAGTCCTTTTCCACACTGCATTGCCCTTTATCTATATCGCAACAGCACTCGTTTTCTGCCTTTCTGACATTCCTCCCTTTCTGACATTTCTGCCTTCTGAAAATGATCCGAACAACCAAGCCCCTGCACAAGGCCGCTTCCTCAATTCCAAATGCAGCACAGACCACTCCTGCAGTTGTCTCCCCAATGCCACGTACAGCAAACGGTCAAAAGAGGAAACTCACTTTGCAGGCTGACAAGCAGAAGCGAAAGCGGACGAAGGCTACAGCCCCACATATCGAAGGTTCGACCACCCAGGTCTCCTCAGCATCTTCACCCATTGTATCCGAACCAAATCCAGCACTGAAACCATCTCTGCCCCAGCCGAATCAAGCCTCCATCTCGATGTCGGCAGCACCCTGTGTCATTTGCAACGTCGGTATTCGTTCAGCGACGAACCTTAGTCACCTCCGGAGTCCACACCCATCATCATCGGCTTCACAACCCATCCCATCGTCTCCGCCGAGGACACCGTCGTCGGTCAGCAGTAAACGATATTGCAGTTGAAGTCTCCATGCACCAGGTGACCTTCGAGTTACTGCTGTACTGGAGACAATGCGTCGCATGATGGAGAAGCAACTGCTGAGCAAGACACCATTTCCAACTGAAGCTGAGTTTCTGCTGGTAGCTTATACAATTCCGAGAGTGGTAGATACCGACTAACATATCCAACACAAAGTCTGTAGAGCATTCCTGGCCGAAGGCATGCAGGCAGGAAGGAGTCAATATTAGCTTCCAGGAACGTCAGAAGGAGTGTCTCAAGATAGTTAGGTATCTCCCAGAATTGCATTCGCACTGACTAACCGGCCGTATGTCAGATCAAAAACTGTTGCAATGTAGTCAGATCGCACATAATCAAGAAGACACTTGAGTGTGTTGGGAGACTATACAACTTGTACCGTTTCGAAGATGATGAGCGCCGCGTACACATTGACCGAATTCTTTCAGATTTTACATTCACTGTACGCTAATGCGATCGTACGAGCGAACCTGATGTGAGTTCAACCTGATGTGAGTTCTGTCTGCAACTTGTGGCGTCGCTAACACTACCAGGAACGAGCTAGCTACTTTCTTGCCGAGGAGATTCCAAGATTTCTATATATACGTTTCTTCCAACGAATTCGCAAACGTGGCAGGCATTCAGAGGGCTTCCATGAATGGATTCGGGAACAGACACCCCTGGCACTGATTGTGTTAACATGTGCGGCATTGCATCACGCACTGACAGAGTGGCAAAGAAATAGATGTTTAGCTCCAACGAAGGTTGCAATCGATGACCTCGAACTTGAAATCCGGTGCAACAGGCCCGAGGGGGAGTACCACTTCAATCGAGATAATGACGGCGGTAAGTATAGCCTTTACAGTGTATGCAATTGCTCTAACAATTCGCAGAGACTTATACTAATCTCATGAATATTTGGAACGATCTTCCATCTCCATTGAGACAGAAGGTAATCAAGTCCATAAGGGCGGCTCTCAACAACCTCATTCTACATGAGAAAGGAGCCAATAACATGCCACCCGTTACCAAGCCTCGTCGAGTGGTATTAAACAAGTCTGCGATGGAAGCCTTGATGATGGAGCCGGACATTGAGACTCCGGAAATTTCTGCGATTTGCATCCCCACTGGTAAAGATTTATCTTTCGATGCTGAGGATGGGATTGATGATGTCGACCATGATAGTGACAACGAGTATGATGACATTCACATTGCCAGGAGTCATGGTTAGCGATATGGTGGTCTCCAGCTGGATGATGATACGGTCGAGAATGAGGAGGATGAGGATGATCATATCGAGAATGAAGAGGATGAGGATGAGGATGAGGATGAGGATGGGGATGAGGACGTAGAGTCGGAGTCGGTGGATGACTGCGAAGGAGAGAGTAGTTTAGAGGATGTGCTTCAAGCTGGCTGCGATGTGTAGCATGGCCTTTGGAACGAGGAGAGAGTAGTTTAGAGGATGTACTTCATGCTGGCTGCAATGCGTAGCATGGCGTTTGGAATGAGGAGAGAGTAGTTTAGAAGATGTACTTCATGCTGGCTGCAATGCGTAGCATGGCGTTTGGAATGAGGAGAGAGTAGTTTAGAGGATGTACTTCATGCTGGCTGCGACGTGTAGCATGGCGTTTGGAACGGGAAACTGTATATATTAGAGCTTAATATCAAACATCGTCAACAGTAACGTCAATGCACTGTATCCGTGGCCCGAGATGTGAATGCAATTTAGGGCATCGTATAAACGTCGCTTGCAGTGAACATTGCGTTATGTTACGGTGTACATTGCACTCTGGATAAAAAGGTGAGCACACTGTATGGCTGCGACAGTAGAAATGATGTGCACTGTATATCTGCGACAGTAAGGAATGCTGCATCAGGAGGTTCAAGCGCAACGCCAGGAGTTGTATATACGCACGTGCAGTGTGACTCTACGACGAGGCTCAAAAGGTTTTGTCTGAAGCGTCTGATGCACACTAAACTTTCCGGTGTCTGGAGCGCGACTTGGTTTTTTTCCCGATGTCCTGATAAGGACGCCTATACAAACACATTTTCTAATAATCTAGGTAGTTGCCCTTAGACCCTCAATTCTCATTATCAAACCCCATCAAGAGGCGAGGTTATTACAAACAGAAGCATACGAAGGCAGATAAACTTCATGCGAAGGTCCGTCGCAGCTGCAAAGAAATCCCTAGTACCAACTTTTAGAGTCACTAGAAGCTCGGCGAGAGCGCAGGTTAACATTACTGAACTGATATACACTGCTCTAGTATCAACTGCAGTTAATGATGACCCACGATCTTATGTTGATGCCATATCAGGGCCACGAAAGCGCGAATGAGAAGCTGCAATTCTTGACAAAGCCACCTCCATCCATCAAAACGAAACCTTCAGAATAGTCAATGATCTATGAGAATTGAGAAACTATCAGATCAAGCCAATTCGCTCCAAATGGGTCTTTAAGACAAAACGAGATCCCGATGGGTCAACAAGATAAAAGTTTAGGCTAGTGATAAAAGGCTACCAACAGGGAGATTACGGTGAGATGTATACCCCCGTTGGGAAATTGACAACTTTTAGACTACTCATAAGCCTCACCATACGAGATGTTGGAGCATTGACCCTCTTGATATTGTTACCGCATTTTTTGATCCCGAAATCAACGATTATTCTATCTATATGGAGCTTCCAGAAGATTGACCTTTTGCAGACAAAATCGTACGTCTAAATTAGGTCTTATATAGCCTGATGCAAGCACCACGGCTATGGTATTGGCATATAAATGCATTTCTACTCTGTTTAGATTTTTCCAATCAGAAGTCAACCCAAATGTCTACATATGTGACAACAGCGATATTCTCCAGCTCCTATATGTCGATGACAACCTGCTGGCCTACTCCCCAGCTCATCGGGAAAATATCCCTGTGCCCGGGCGTATTAGTCACGCCCGGTCGTTGGTAGTGCGCCAGGAGCGCCCGGAACGTCGGTTAGCAGGGTAACATGTAAGTCGGCGATGATACGATGTGAGGCACTGCAAAAACAACTCTTGGTACTAGGTATTCACACGGTCGCATGTCACTCTGCACAGCGCCTTGTGACGCTTAACATACCGTCTGCTTCGTCTGGCCGGTGAATTACATGGTGCTGGGTGCTCGGTGGCAACACTGCTCTGGACATTGTAATGACGATGCTATGCACAGCATATTACACCATAACTTTGCTTGCGTCTATGTCTTGGCTGGATGCAAGCAACTTGAAGGTCTGCCTATCGCTGCTTGGTGCTCGGTGGCAACACTGCTCTGGGCATTGTAATGACGATGCTATGCACAGCATATTATACCATAACTTTGCTTGCGTACATGTCTTGGCTGGACGCAAGCAACGTGAAGGTCTGCCTATCGCTGCTTGGTGCTCGGTGGCAACACTGCTCTGGGCATTGTAATGACGATGCTATGCACGGCATATTGTCTATTTACAGTTCTAACACCTTACAGTTCTAAACACCGTTTATACCCTCTTCACCGCTGTATTCAACTCGTCCTCCAGCATATAATAAACATCGTTCCAAGTCGCTAGGTCTATATGACTATTGAGTATCCATCCTTTATTCTCCGACTTCGACGAAATGGGCTCCTCTGGAATTAAGTGAGCCGCACCCAAAATATTTCCTGCACTAATAACTGTATATGCACCTCCGGAAGATGGTTTCACTACCCTGACTAGCTGTGATGCACTTTCCGGCATTCCACCGTTGGCAGGCTTCGTCACTTCAACGTATGCTAGCCAAAAGGTATTCGTGTCGCGCGGATGGACGATTCGCAGCTTGAATAGACTAAGCATACTGTACTGTAAACGTCCCTGCAGTGCCTTGTGAGACAGTTCCTGCCCCTCCTTACGTTGCGAAGTTTGAACCCATACCCAGTCATGGCGGGCAGCCCCAGAATACCATCGTTTACCTCCAGTACATCTGAGCTTCTGAATGATGCGCTCGTCATGCATGTTGCGTGATTCTATCTCCAATCCATGATAAATTGCAGCAGCACTGCTTAAGAGATCATCCGAATCGATATTTACCTGCTTGGCGTGTAAGAAACGACGGGTGGCATCGAATAGACCATTTCGGAGGACGTCGTCACTGATTGTTTTCAAGAGGCCTTGAAAGTCCTTGACTTTCTCTTTTCCTTTGTGCTGCTGCGGAGACATGAACCTCAATAAACGACGTCTACTAGTAGTGGTTGCTTCCGCTGTCACTTCCGCTGTCACTTGCGCCGTCACTTCCGTCATCTAGGAAGCAGCTCGTTTACGGTTCCATGCATCGCGATTGGCCTTTCTGACAGCGAATGCATCACTCCGAAGGTAGTAGTGGATTATCTGAGTATAGTAATCACCCGTCTTGTTGGAGGCATTAAACCCATCCTTAATCTGCTTTCAGTGAGAACTTTCTCCGATCTCCGTCGACCACTGTTTAAGCGAACCATACCGTTGTATCTGCTCTCGGAAGTGCTGCATGAGATGTATCTTGGGAAATTTGAAATCGCTATCCTCTTCAATGTATTCGGCCATTTCTGCATCGATAATACCTTTCCAGGTGTCGCGAATGTGCTTTCGAAAGGCCGCCGTTTTCCACTTGTTTTCCTCCAACTCGGCATCCAGCTCGCCACACAATTCCGTACGTCTCTGTTTGGCCTCTGCTGCAAGTCATTTCCCAGCCCTGATTTGTTGAAACACATCCATTGAATTGTGAAAGCGACGTAGAGCATTGTCCATGAGGTCTAGCGTTTCGTCATCATGAGAGTCATACTGGCAATAGAAATAGAACTCAATAAGAGAGCAAGAGCACTCAACTGCACGATCAAGAACACTGCGCTGAGAGGGGCTTGGGTCCCGCAGAGCATTGTGTACGACACCCACAAGGAATCGTGTCATCGTCTTGATTTCTCCTCCGTTTCAACGCGAAACCTCCTCATATGCACATCTGGGCTTCGTCATATCAAGGTATGCAGGCACCGAGAACCAAATATCATTGAACCTGTCAAGCCGCTTATGCTGCTTGAGAAATTCGTGAAGCCATGTCAGGAGGTACTTCAACATCCCAATTTGCATCGTGTGGAGTAGATCAGGTTTGAGAAGATCGCTTGTAATGCAATCGAGATACCATGAGATGTTGAAACCTGGATTGACATCGTGGCGTTTGAGATCGACGATGCTCGAGGGTGTATTTGAATCTGACAGTATATGATAGATATTATAATCTCGGAGGTTGTGTCGCTCATGTCGGCGGCGGGGTAGATTACCCATTTCCTGCAATGGGCATTCGCACCAGTACCATACACCATTCTTGATGTTGTGAAGGTCACGGTGCTCGGGGTAATCGGCCATCCATGCAGCCATTGTCGAATAACAATGCCTGACGTTGCCATCGGCACAGCAGGCATTGAAGTTGCAGGTCTCCGAGTCGGAATTGAGCGAGTCGGAATTGAGTAGGGGTTGCAACACATGCTGCAGCACTTTCTGAGTGACTATTCGGTTATGCTCCCTCTGAGCATTTCTTCTTTTGAGGGGGACATCGCGCATCTTGACTGGAATGGGCAAAAGTGCAACCAACAACACGCTGTGTATTGTGTGCTTCATCCGTGCGGCTGCGGATAGGTTGCCGATCGTCATATATATCGGCCATGATTTCTTGTCGCCAGAGAAGTTCGTGAGGTGGGTGCTGTCAGACATGAATATCATTGGCACCAGCGTATCACCGACGGGTAGTGTTGTCTACACAATTGTGAGCATTGTAAAGGGTTTGTAAAGGGTATACTAAGAAGGAAGTTTACCTGCTTGTCCCACCACCAGTCTCCAGTATGCATCTCGTTGTAAACATGGTGCCCAGCATCAATGAAGCAACGTATCGGTGGGTATGTAAGATGTTCCTCGTATGCTGGCTGCCTGAATAGCCATATTGCACACTCTATAAGATCACGGGGCCAAAACTCAATGGCATCCGGATGCTGCTCATTCCATGCCATCTACAACGTAGCTTTCTTTCAGGAGTCATGGCCAAGTCCGTCCTCCATCGTATCGATTTTCTGGCGGAGGTTGTAATTCAATTTCAGAGAATCACACAGGGACTCTTTAAGGCCACAGTTGCCCTTCAGGAAGTCGTCGATGACGTTGGCGGGAAGATCTTTCGATATTACCAGCTCTGCGAAATTGTACTCCTCCTCACTGTCGAACGGATGGAAGGGGTTGTGTAAGCACTGCTCAGAATTGTGCTCAGAATTGTACTCATCGTCGGTTGGAACGTATGCGACGGGGGCTCCGGCATCGGGATATGAGAAGCTTTTTGTATTTGGGTCAAATTCGGACTCAGATGGTTCTGGAGAAGGTGACGTGTGCAACGGAGGAAACGCGTCAGGATCGTCAACGTGGTCATGTTTGGCATAAAAACCACTGTGCGAATCGTCGACGCAACGCTGAGAGTTTTCTCGAATGCGTTCAGGGGGCTCAGTGGAGTCTGTCTTCGTCTCAAGAAGTTAGGCGCGATATCGAGGATAGTCGCTGTCAATGTGTTTGTAGAGCCACACGTCAGACTTGTAAGATTTCAAGCAAACAGGGCAGAAACGATTCCGTGTTCGTATGGGAGGCATGGTACGCATCGTGTAGACAATGCTGAGGGCTGTATATGAAGTTGTCAGAATGTTATGAGTATTGCCAAGCAGGAGTAATGTAATTGAGCCGCATGGCATACAAAACTCACAGAGCCGTATATACAATGCCAAGACCCTGGAATATCCTGCAGACAGAGTTTGTCATGATATAGCCACGTCCAGACCCTAATGTGACCCTAATGGCTAGGCAAATACAACCAAGTCCATGGACTTCCTTGTTTGCTTGCTTTTCTGAAGTTTGGCCGGGCGGATGCTAGGAAGGGCAGACGAAAACATGTGATATTACTGATTTCGTGTGCCAAGACACGAGTTCAGAGTTCATGATACCACCACCCAGTGTCTATTGGTGGTGCCTGGAGAAGTCTATGCACTGCCAGAGATGACGGTGACACTTCTCGAACTTCATATGGCAGGTTCCGACTGTTTGTGACACCACACTGCATCATTATGTTGGAACTTGATGTCACTGCCGTATGATAGGAACCCAAACTGACAGACTTCGACGCTTTGACCTAGGATTCGCATGACGAGTGTGTCTCACGCTCAAGAAGTGGTTCAAACAACTCTCAGAGTCATATAAAACATGAGGTCCATCTTTCAGGCCGGAAGGGAAGTTCCGATAACGGCTCACACCCAGAAAAGCTCCTTTTCCAGTATGATATTTGATATCACCAACGGTTTCAACACTTCTGCGAGCCGCTCCACAATTCCAAGCACCTTGATGGCCCATTCTGCACTGTATATATACTCCCATACGCTCTCTCAATCTCAATTCTTCTCCATCATCTCTATCTACTCCATCTTTACCTATTTACCACTCTCATCGTCGTTTTCAAACACATTAACCCTAACCCTGATGGACTCCTCATACACCTTATTTACAGCTCAGAACGTTGCAATGCCATCCAAAAAGATCCCATCCACCCTCTCCAAAACTGATGCAATTAAGGACACTCTCCACCTCGATGGTTTCGCGAAGCAGTTCATGGCCGAGCACATTTGGGGCCTTATTCGGATGTATGCCATTTACGGTATCAAGGATGATGGCGCGATTGACTTGATGTATGATATTCTTTTTTTGGACCTATTCACTACAAGGCACTTTGCACAGTTTCAGGGGATGTGGAAGCATCGGGAATCGATACAACCACGATACATGTAATGATGGAGTGGGTTCCGGGAGTTTCTCTGAGACTGTTTCGATAAAACTCGGGTACAGATAAACCGATATCACAAAGAAAGCCCACCTTTACCTACCGACCCCTACTCCGACAACTCCGACAACTCCGATGACTCCGACAACTCCGACAACTCCGACAACTCCGACAACTCCGACAACTCCAACAACTGTGACAACTCTGATAACTGCGACAACTGCGACAACTCCGACAACTGCGACAACTGCGACGACCGCGACAACTTCAAACGTCGCAAAGGCGATGCCAAGAAAGTCACCTGGTATCCCGGGACACCGAAGCTGCAGCCACCCTTCCACAAACGTGCAACGCCACCGACAATCATTGTTTCTGCCCTCCAGAAGAAACCGAAACTTGAAGACATCTCCACCAGTGCCCTCCCTACAAGCCCAGCGCCCACATACCCCTTCAGGGTTTGCATCGTCGACCCTGAAAGCTACGGCCCCGAAAGCTACGACCATTGGGACGACATATTGGTTCACCACACCGCGAATAGATGGCATCTCACACGAGTCGATAAGCTCTCTGCAATGGTCCTACACCGTGCTGTGGGTCGCCTATGTCCTGCTAGAGATGTCAGCAGCAGCCTTGGGTGTCTAGTCATGCCCGGCGAAACCTCTTTGCATCCGTGGAATGCGACTGAACTCAATAGCAATGACTCTGTGGCGACCTTCTTTTCCGTTACAGCTTACAACCCTCTCATCGTTGTGGATGTTCTGAAGGCAATTGTTGTTGCGCCTCCAAGGATTGCAAGAGCTACTCCACCACCACCACCACCACGATCGTCTCTCCCGGTAACACCTGCGTCCTCCGAACAGGCCGCGAGCCCGACACCTGCTCCCAGATTCGTTGCAATAAACGACTCGGCAATAAACGACTCGGCAATAAACGACTCGGCAATAAACGACTCGGCAATAAACGACTCGGCAATAAACGACTCGGCAATAAACGACT
>MU122155.1:107495-130062 GCA_014904905.1 Wilcoxina mikolae CBS 423.85 | reverse complement strand
CGACTCGGCAATAAACGACTCGGCAATAAACGACTCGGCAATAAACGACTCGGCAATAAACGACTCGGCAATAAACGACTCGGCAATAAACGACTTGGCAATAAACGACTCGGCTATAAACGACTCGGTAATGACACAACCGGAGGTGACTGCTACTCACCACGTCGAGTATGCCTCTCTCCAAGATGTGTCATCGTCTGTCCTGGAGGAGTCAATGGGTGCCAGAGTTGCATGAATGGTGGAGACAGCACAAATTGTTGAGGTGACGTCGCGAGCGGCGGAGGAGTTACAGGAACAGCGGGAGGCGAGGTCGCAAATGGCACAGGTTTTGGTGGAGCAGGAGACAATGTGTGACGTTTCGTTGGTGTCGGTGGGTGTTGAAGAGTCGTCGGAGTCGGTGGCAATTG
Organism: Wilcoxina mikolae CBS 423.85; assembly: GCA_014904905.1. NCBI lineage: Eukaryota > Fungi > Ascomycota > Pezizomycetes > Pezizales > Pyronemataceae > Wilcoxina > Wilcoxina mikolae. The sequence continues at coordinate 129,655 of MU122155.1, read as the reverse complement.
GCACGCACCAAGAGGTCAATGCCGGTATGAGCTTCACACAGCTCAAGGCGTCGTGTTTGATTCCACCATGGATATGTCAGCAATTTGAGTAATGGTTTTCGGTACATCCAACAGTGCTGCAAATGACTAGCATACTGACACACATATTAGGTTCGCGTTTGGGGGTTGGGTTAGATTGGGTCTTTGCATTTCCTCTTTGGGTCGGGTGGAGTCGTTTTTGCATTTTACAGAGTTGATTTTAGTCTCGTTTGGGTGTTCTTGGGAGTTCTTGGAATTAATGGTATTTGATTGACTAATCGTATGCGACTCTTTCGTGACAAGGTAATACGAAATCATGTGAATCGGCCCCTTTATGCGAAAACCTTTCAGGTGCAATGCTCAGCGACGTGTCAGTCCTTTTCCACACTGCATTGCCCTGCGTCTACATCGCAACTGCACTCTTTTTCTGCCTTTCTGATATTCCTCCCTTTCTGACATTTCTGCCTTCTGAAAATGACCCGAACAATCAAGCCCCTGCACAAGGCCGCATCCTCAATTCCAAAAGCAGCACAGGCCACTCCTGCAGTTGTCTCCCCAATGCCACGTACAGCAAACGGTCAAAAGAGGAAACTCACTTTGCAGGCTGACAAGCAGAAGCGAAAGCTGACGAAGGCTACAGCCTCACGTATCGAAGGTTCGACCACCCAGGTATCCTCAGCATCTTCACTCATTGTATCCGAACCAAATCCAGCCCTGAAACCGTCTCTGCCCCAGCCGAATCAAGCCTCCATCTCGATATCGCCATCACCCAGTGTCATTTCCAACATTGGTATTCGTTCAGCGACGAACCTTAGTCAACTCCGGAGTCCACACCCATCATCATCGGCTTCACAACTCATCCCATCGTCTCCGCCGAGGATACCATAGTCAGTCAGCAGTAAACGATATGGCAGTCGAAGACTCCTTATACCAGGTGACCTTCGAGTTACTGCTGTACTGGAGACAATGCGTCACATGATGGAGAAGCAACTGCTGAGCGAGACACCATTTCCAACTGAAGCTGAGTTTCTGCTGGTAGCTTATACAATTCCAAGAGTGGTAGATACCGACTAACATATCCAACACAAAGTCTGTAGAGCATTCCTGGCCGAAGGCATGCAGACAGGAAGGAGTCAATATTAGCTTCCAAGAACGTCAGAAGGAGTGTCTCAAGATAGTTAGGTATCTCCCAGAATTGCATTCGCACTGACTAACCGGCCGTATGTCAGATCAAAAACTGTTGCAATGCAGTCGGATCGCACATGATCAAGATGGCCCGTCAGTGTGTAGGGAGACTATACAACTTGCACTGTTTCGAAGATGATGAGCGCCACGTACACATTGACCGAATTCTTTCGGATTTTACATTCACTGTACGCCAATGCGATCGTACGAACGAACCTGATGTGAGTTCAACCTGATGTGAGTTCTGTCTGCAACTTGTGGCATCGCTAACACTACCAGGAACGAGCTAGCTACTTTCTTGCTGAGGAGATTCCACGATTTCTATATATACATTTCTTCCAATGAATTCGCAAACGCGGCAGGCATTCAGAGGGCTTCCATGAATGGATTCGGGAACAGATACCCCCGGCACTGATTGTGTTAACATGTACGGCATTGCATCACGCACTGACAGAGTGGCAAAGAAATGGAGGTTTAGCTCCAACGAAGGTTGCAATCGATGACCTCGAACTTGAAATCCGGTGCAACAGGCACGAGTGGGAGTACTACTTCAATCGAGATAATGACAGCGGTAAGTATAGCCATCACAATGTATGCAATTGCTCTAACAATTCGCAGAGACTTACACTGATCTCATGAATATTTGGAACGATCTCCCATCTCCATTGAGACAGAAGGTAATCAAGTCCATAAGGGTGGCTCTCAACAACCTCATTCTACATGAGAAAGGAGCCAATAACATGCCACCCGTTACCAAGCCTCGTCGAGTGGTATTAAACAAGGCTGCGATGGAAGCCTTGATGATGGAGCCAGACATTGAGACTGCGGAAATTTCTGCGATTTGCATTCCCACTATTAACGATTTATCTTTCAATGCTGAGGATGGGATTGATGATGGCGACCATGATAGTGACAACGAGCATGATGATATTGACAGTGCCAGGAGTCGTACTCAGCGATATCATGGTCTCCAGCTGGATGATGATACGGTCGAGAATGAGGAGGATGAGGATGATGATAATGTCGAGAATGAGGAGGATGAGGATGAGGATGAGGATCAGGATGAGGATGAGGACGTAGAGTCGGAGTCGGTGGATGACTGCGAAGGAGAGAGTAGTTTAGAGGATGTGCTTCAAGCTGGCTGCGACATGTAGCATGGCGTTTGGAACGAGGAGAGAGTAGTTTAGAAGATGTACTTCATGCTGGCTACGACGTTTAGCATGGTGTTTGGAACGAGGAGAGAGTAGTTTAGAGGATGTACTTCATACTGGCTGCGACGTGTAGCATGGCGTTTGGAACGGGAAACTGTATATAGTAGAGCTTAATATCAAACATCGTCAACATTAACGTCAATGCACTGTATCCGTGGCCCGAGATGTGAATGCAATTTAGGGCATCGTATAAACGTCGCATGCAGTGAACATTGCATTATGTTACGGTGTACATTGCACTCTGGATCAAAAGGTGAGCACACTACATAGCTGCGACAGTAGAAATAATGTGCACTGTATAGCTGCGACAGTACGGAATGCTGCGTCTGGAGGTGCAAGTGCAACGCCAGGGGTTGTATATACGCATGTGCAGTGTGACTCTACGACGAGGCTCAAAAGGTTTCGTCTAAAGCGTGTGATGCGTGCTAAACGTTCCAACGTCCGGAGCGCCACTTGGTTTTTTTCCCGATGCTGCAGCAAAAGATGCACAAGAATTCAAGGCGAAACTTACGGAAACTTATAAGATCACCAATCTAGATACCACTCAATAGTTCTTAGGTATCGAAATCAATCAGACAGCGGCGGTATATCTCTTGGGCAAATAAACTTCATCGACTCAATTCTCTAACGATTCCACCTGGAAAAGGCCTACTGTACAGCAACTCCACTTGACGATAAGGTCAAATTAGACCTCGCAGAATCAAATGAGGAGGAAATCAATCCCACAGAATATCATGCATTCGTCAGCTCTCTAATTACATAGCCCTGGCCACGAGATCCAATATATATTTTGCAGTGGCCGCCCTTAGTCGATACAATTCTAAACCTTATACTACTCATCTCACCGCTGCCAAACGGGTGCTACGATAACTCAAAGCCACCAAGAATTACCGACTCCACTATCCCAGCCAGAACACTCTCATTGGATACACCGACTCCGAATAGGCCTCTGATAGCACCGACCAAACATTACATGGCAGACATATCTTCATATCTAATGGCCTGATTTCATGGCAATCTCGAAAACAGAATCTAGTTGCCGCCTCCACTCTCAAAGCCGAAAGTATCACATGTTCAGAAGCCTTCAGATAATGCCGTTGGCTACTACAACTTTACAAGGACCTCAGAAATACTGATCTTGAACCCCTTCCAATTCATTGCGATTCTCAGAGAGCTCTGTCCCATATCACCGACGGTATCATAAAGGCCCACACCAAATATATCGACGTTTGCTACTAAAATAGTCGACATCTTCTCGAATGTGGCATTATCAAATATTCTTGGGTCTCTACCAATGAGAATGTGGCAGACATCTTTACCAAGGCCCTTGGACGAGAAAAACATCAAAACTTCATGAAAGCTCTGAGTCTATGGTAGATCCAAAATTGTAGTGAATCTGCAGGCGCTAGACTACAAAAGGTAGGACACAGAAAATTTGCTTGTATTCTACCAAGCCTGGATACAAGCAAGTCTATCGTACACTATCACTCAGTTCGGAGGAAATTGAGAAGAACAATTTAAGGTTAGATTTAAGGTTCTTTCACTATGTTTTTCAATGGATACAATGGATTTCTTTGCTTCATTATAGATGGCCTCCCTTAGGCTACAGTAGTACTCTTTCCCTGCTCATCCAGGGTTTTAAGGAGGCTACTATGAGAATCATCAGCAGTGCATCTATACCTGCTTCATCTTCTTGTTTCTTTTGTCATGTTTTTTACTACGGGATGTAGCAAGAGGGGAAGTGTTGCCTATGTACTTAGATAGTCAGCCTCTGTAGGGCTGGCCTCCGTAGGGCTGTAGCGCATACGAATCCGGGCTAATGATATCCATAGATAGATGAGTGTGTATGCATACATACTCAGGTCCACTGTATATATATGGCCTTGGTAGCCTCGATAGATACCTCAATCAAGCATATATTGTAAATGCATGTAGATACTCTGACCTATATTGTGTGTGACTGCCATCTCTACAGTAACAGGAATATGTACGTATGGGCTCTCCGTACAATCAATCAAGCATCTATCTCCATATCAAATGTTACAGGACTCGACTCTGGACAGTCATTTGGACGACGTAATTTCTTGAGTGACCTGAAGCTGCTGTGGTTGTTACACATGTGATTCTCCAGATTCGATTACGAGTAGGTAGAGATTCCTGGCTGTGGCCAGAGATATGGTAACCATAGGCGTTTTGACTCTGCTGTGCTGTGCTCATTTGTAGTGAACGTAATTGGCCTTGCAGTGACCCGGGAATTTGCAGTAGTAGCATATTAGATCATCGTTTCTGACCTTTTCTGTGCTTTGTTCCTTCATGTTTCGGTAGTGTGATTATCCATTCTGCAGTAGGTTCACCTGTACTTCTTTTGATGTACGTTTATGTGGTCACGTCCATGTTACTACTGTGTTTGAGCTGTGAGTATAGAGTTGATCCCATGGATGCATCTCCGATCTCCTTGTAGAGTGTGGCAGATTTTACGTTTTCACTTGGACCACCTGTTACTTCGTCAGCTGTAGGTACATATATCTGGCATTCGAGGATCTTGATGGTTATCTCGAACTCCATCACCAGTGTGGTGAAGATATTCATCTTGAGAGTCTCGAGATTTCTTCAGGGGTGCCGATCAGTTGATAACTTGAACGATAGACGATTAGTTGAGGGCAAGATTTGGAAATATCTTCTTCTTTTGCTGGACGGGAAGCGCGAAATTTGCGAAGAATCTGAGTTTGACTAATCTGAGTTGATGCACTATCGAGCCGCTTATTCAGTCACCCCTACTTCTCACTGGGATAGTCAATGTCGTCTACATACAAGAGCCTCGGCATGCCATCGCTGCAGCAGCGAGTGAAACAGGTTTCGGTGTATTATTTCCCACCTGCAGCAACCTCTGGTAGCTGCTTGCATCCTGGATATGTGACACCTGCAGGAGGATATTCGTGGCCGTCTAAATATATTTTCAAGCCCTTGTATAAATTCGGCGGCTTCTGCGCTAGTGGCGACTAGTGGTGACTACCTCCGCACCATCTAAATATATGTACATCGATTCTTCTAACATGGTATGAGTACTCTGTCATATGTACCATAGGGTACATCATAGAGTACTTTATTGTACTTTCTGTTTTGCCCTGTAAACAAACTCCTCTAAAAGAGGCCGGTACGAAAGACGTCTTGAGGTAGTGACGCTTAGCGTAGCAGTAAAGGATGGAATCAGCCACTATCGATAAACTTCAGCCGCTTACAGTCTGTACCTGACCTGAAAGTTAAATTGTATATTGAGAATTGTGCGAGCTTGACTTGAAATAGTATGTAATGTATTGCATTCATAAGCAGCAGTCACATGAACGGTGGAAGTACAATAGAGTACTCTAAAGTATATTTAATGTCGTATGTGAGAGCTGTTTATGAGGCTTTATTTTTGTCTGTGATAAATGTCTCGTAGAAGGCTATATATACTGGAAATAAAAGAAAGTAGAATAGTATACTCTATGGGACATGTACGATTGAGTACTCTATGGTACTTATACTATTCTAATATTCTAATACGATGAGCTACTCTCTTATACTTTCTGATACCATCGAGTACTCCCTATGATGGATGTACTTTATTTAGAGAGTACTCTACCTTACATGCTCTAGGGTACATTTAGAGTACTGTATCATACATTAGAATACTGTATTGTTCATTTAAGAGTGCTCTATCGAACATTAGAGTACTCTATCGTACATTTAATGAGTACTCTATCGTACATTTAATGAGTACTCTATCGTACATTTAATAAGTACTCTATCGTACATTTCAACTACTGTATCGTACATTATAGTACTCTATCGTACATTTGGAGAGTATGCTAGCGTCGATACTTTGCCTTTCTTCCAGAGCATGACCTAGTACTTGTGTTGCGTTATCGTCACCCCCTGCAACGAACTGGCTGACAATTTAGACATAAGGGGTTTCAAAAAATATGGGCTTCAAGAGTTCAATCAATTTTCTTGATTCATTATGACTATGACAGAGACCAGCATTACAATCATGCGGCCTCTCAAGTCAGATTCATATGTAGAGGAAAGGAAGTACATAGACAATTTCTCACTGTAAAGAGAATCTACCTACTTAAGTGTGCAAAAGTATTCATCACACAAATATTGGATGAAAATATGCCAAGATATGGGCTGTGGAGTATCATCATGAATAGTAGTATGACCACTACTTGAGATGATTAAAATTTAGTTATTTCAATGGATGAGATCGGTTTTCCTGATCTGCACGAGGGATGCTATTGGTATCTTTATAGCATCTTATAATTCAAACAGTTGACACATATCCAGTGACAATAGCCTGTGGGCCACTCAAATCTTGCTTCAGTGCACTTCTACGGGTACACAGTTGGGGGCGTCATACATTGTTGTTAATGAATATTTGTAGCCATATAGAAGATGATAGAATAGATATCATTGTTTCCTTCTTCTAGCACTGTTTGAAAAGTTGTTTATTCTCATGTTGAGATGGTGCTGACTACCTCAGCAGAGTATCGGTCCGAGGCTTAGAGTTTAATGAGAGCATTTGGGTTGAGTTTTGTGCCTAGCGAGTAAGACTGTATAATTGATACAAGCTCCAGTTGCGGCTTTGCCGTTACCAGAGTTTGAATCAAACCTGACTTGCAGTGGGATTTGGATGGGTACCTGACCTGTAGAAATCTATGGTTCAGCTCAGGCACAATATGAATAGGCTGCCTGGACTGGCTCTTGGCTGGCTGGAGATGATCTGAATAGGATGGCTGAAGACAATATGGAAGGACTGACTCAGTTGGCTGTATACAATCTTGATGGGTTAGCTCTTAGCTGGTTGATAATAGTCTGAATGGGCTGGCTGGATACAATGTAGTAAGTATGGTGAGATGAACCTTATAATATATATTTACAGTGGTGAAAACTTTGTCACCCCTAGAATTTGATACAATGACCTATATATACAGCTATATTTGTGGGTAATTTGCGAATTCTGGTTCTACTAATATTATGGGTTCATATGGATCTCTCTCTGACGATGCTTCATCTTGAACCACATATGAATCCATCAATCTGCTCTTTCCACCATATGAGATGAATGGCGGAGCAACTGCAGGTCTGTATCTCTTTTGGTTCTTTGTATTTGTTGGTAGAAGGTAAAAAAGGGTAGATAGTAAAGGCAAATCAGGGTCTGAAATCCTCTAGATAGAATGAATATAGTCTTTACTGCATCCAGAAAATTATGCCTTCAATCAACCTTATTTGGGCTGATAGATATCAGGTAAACTGTATAGGATTCCATTGTGTATTTGTCACTATGTAAATACCACTGGGGTTATCCTGCACTACATATAAATGTAGATCTGCAATTGTAAATCTACTGCTGTATCCACAACTGTATATCTGCTATTGTGTAACTGTATTGTATATCCGCTACTATATTCACCACTGTATATACACTGCTGTATATCTTCTGCTGTATATCTGCTACTGTATATCCACCAGTAGAGTTATGCTGTCATCCATGTATATCTTGATTTGGCAATCTACTACTGTATCTGCTGCAGTATATCTGCTGCCATGTATCTGCTGCAGTATATTGACCACTGTGTATCTACTGTAGGTTATCCTCTGGGTACCCCTACTCTGTATATATCCACCACAGCATTTGCCACTATATATCTGCCACTGTATCTGCTGTATTATATATCTACTAGAGAATTTACCACTGTAGTAAATCCACTGTTGGGTTTCCACAACTGTATATCCAGTGCCAGTGTATATTCATTATTGGAGTTATGCCGCTGCACATGTGTATCTTAGTATCGAAATTCACTACTCTATCTGCCACTGTATATCTTAGTATAGAAATCCACTACTCTATCTGCCACTGTATATCTACTACTATAGATTTGTTGCAGTGTATCTCGTCTGGAAAAAGGTATTCCGCTGCCTGTAATATATCATAGGCCATATGGCTTACCATAATCTCCCGTAACACCGATAACACCAAATAATACCAAATAACACCAACTACCCCAGAGCTATTTCCAGTAACTCCCGATAATATAGCTGTAATACACCGGTAGCACAACTGTAATTGTTCTGTCATACAACTGTAGCGAATATATAATATACTGCAATTCATGGAATATACTATATATTCTTCACTATTTCTCTTTTATTTGCTACTCTGATATACGCTCTTGCAACTCTGACATGCACTCTTTCAACTCTAACATAATCACACTCACATCTCTGACATGCTCCCTAATGTAACTCTAACATGCTTACTCTCACAACTCTGACATGCGCTGTCGCAGCTCTGACATGATCACTTTCGCAACTCGTACATGCTCCCTATTGCAACACTGACAACCTCGCTCTTGAAACTCTGACAAGCTCACTCTTACAACTCTGACAGCTTGCTCTCACAACTCTGACATGCTCCCTCTCATCTCTCTGACATGCTCCCTCTCATCTCTCTGACATGCTCCCTCTCATCTCTCTGACATGTTCGGTCTCACAGGTCTGACATGGCATGGACGGGTATCGATCGAATCACACAGGCAGTAGATAATCATACGAAGCTGACAGGGTTAATCAAATGATAGAGACCTGGAGTGGGCTGGTATTGATCGAACGATACTAGCAGGTGACAATCAAGTGAAGCTGGCTGGAAGCTGACTGGGGTTAGTCGAGTGAAGTGAACTTGGAGTGGAATACTGGTGAAGTAAAGCTGGGATCTAGATGCAGTTAATGGAGCGAAGCTGGGTAGATGCTGGCGACCGTTGATCAAGTGAAACTGGATTGGGGCTAGCTGCTGTTGATTGAGCAAAGCTGGCTGGTAGTGGTAGAGCAAAGCTTGGTAGAAGCTTGCGGCTGTTGATCAGGCGAAGCTGGATAGGAGCTAGCGGCTGTTGATCGAACGAAACTGGCTGGTGGTGATCGAGTGAAGCTGGATAGGAGCTAGCGGCTGTTGATCAAACGAAACTGGCTGGTGGTGATCGAGTGAAGCTGCATAGGAGCTGGCGGCTATTGATCGAACGCAGTTGGCTGATGGTGATCGAGTGAAGCTGGGTGGGAGCTGGATGCTGTTGATTGAACAAAGCTGGCTGGAGGTGATAGAGCGAAGCTGGATAGGAGCTTGCAGCTATTGATCAGGCAAAGCTGGGTAGGAGCTGGCGGTCCGGGCTGTTGATCGAACGAAACTGGCTGGTGCTGATCCAGTGAAGCTGGATAGGAGCTGGTGGCTGTTGATCGATGTTGGTGATTGAGCGAAGCTGGATAGGAGATGGTGGATATTGAATGAACAATGATGGATGGTGGTAATTGAGCGAAGCTGGATAGGAACTGGTGGCTGTTGATAGAACTTAGAAGGATGGTGGTGATTGAGCGAAGCTGGATAGGAGCTGGTGGCTGTTGATCGATAGTGGTGATTGAGCAAAGCTGGGTAGGAGCTGGTGTTTGATGATCGAGTGAAGATGGCTGATGGCGATTGAGCGAAGCTAGGTAGGAGCTGGTGTTTGATGATCGAGCGAAGCTGGCTGATGGCGATTGAGCGAAGCTGGGTAGGAGCTGGTATCTGATGATCGAGCGAATCTGGCAGGTGGCAAGCGAGGGAAAGGTGATAGCAGCTGGTGGGTATTAATTGAGTCAAGCTGGGTTGCAGATGGTCAGTGGTAATTGAGCGAAGCTGGCTTGTGGTGAGCAAGCGAAATGCTGGTGGTGGTGATGGTGATGCTGGTGGTGATAGTGATGGTGATGGTGGTGGCGATGGTGATGGTGATGGTGATGGTGATGGTGATGGTGGTGGTGATGGTGACGAGTGAAAAAGGGGGTTGATGAAGTGCAAGCAGTATGAGAAATTTGCATCGTTCTGTAAATTATTATTATACCCGGTAACACTTCCATACCATTCTCATAACACTCCCATAATGGCCATAATACATGGTAGGCAACCATAATCTGCCATAAGCAACGGTAACACAGGGGTAACAGTAATAATAAATCTCAGTTACTATTGCACAGAATCTTTTTCCGACGCTTTCACTGTATACACTACTTTTTATCTGTTACTGTATCAATTGTGTTGTTCGAGTTGAGCTGAAAGAGAGAGAAAGATCTATACTCTTGTGAGTATAGTACACCCACTAACTCAGTGGGTCCATGTATGCTACTTCCTGACCCCTGCAACATCTTGAGCTGCACCTCTTGACACCAGTATTCAAGGTATGACTTGTAAACTGAGTCCAAAATGTATACAATATTTGAGTTTAACTCTGCTCATAATGTAATGTATACATGAATTGTGCATAATAGGATGCTCTTTCACCTCCTTATCTCTGATTTACCATATCTTTAAAATTGTTAGAGTGTATTAGAAAAACACTCAACAATCACTCAAAAATGCCTAAAATCGATGTATTTCCATACCTGCTCTATCAGATTTGAAGATATTGTAAATTGGAGACTGGAAGGTGAAACAGCAATGAATTCTGAACATTTCAAGTAAACATTTCATTCTGATTGCAGTTAAACTCAAATACTTAATTGTGAGTAGATATTGGAGATTATTTGATGGGATGTAATTTGCCACAGTAAGATGGTACATACCACCATCAATCAATAAGAATGCTTCAAGCGGACAACCATGTGTATATGTTATAATTTCGAATTGGTGATGTATATTGGCCTAGGGAATACTTGAATGAAAAACTCTCCAGTTTGGCCAAAATTCCTGTGCAACTATATCTTGTATTCCTGTGTTATAAAAGGGTGATAGTCAACAGTGAATACCCTCAAATCATTTCATGTTATACGCTTTTCAACAGGCAAACCACTATGTTTAAAACACAACATATTGTCTTTGATCTAGAAGCTTATAGACTGTTTACTCTGAGTGAAGAGCATGTCCAGGACTGTAAGTATTGTCTCCTCTAGCCACAACATTACTAATTTTCGCAGCATCTTACTTTGGGAGAGTTGAGAGTGACCTTCCATGATGGTGTTGGAGGTATGATGTCTACCTTTGTAGATTTCTCGCCACCGCCAGAGTCTCCAATTCTCCAGGGACCAACAAAGACAGTAATATAACGGAATTTATTGCAACCTTGAAATTGGGGCAAGGTATAATAATAAAAAGGGTACTGAATTTTGTGGATGGTAGAATATATATTAAAATCAGCTGTAAGTAATACATATGGCATCAACGAATGCTTTGCTAATGGAAATCTAATTCAAAGTATAAGATGTGTACAGTTCTTCCAAACCACTAAAACTTGAACTCGTTATACCGCAGTTCAAACTATTTTGTTATCTGTCGAATTGGAAGGGATGCCCAGATGATAGATGTTTGTAAATATTGAAAGAATATACAATGACTCAGATACTGTAAAGCTGCGTGTATCTGGTACAGTTTCGATCTGATATATGGTGAGGCATTGAAGGTGACCATGAGGAAGGTTTGTCATGATTTGGAGATAGATTGCTCAACCACAACTCAAGGCTGACTAGGTTTTTGATCATGCTGGTAGAACAAACATTTCCTATAAGGTTTACATTGACAAAAGCCCTACCACAATTCCTTGTTGACAGAGCTTCCGCCCTGGATACCATTGCCCATCTTCTACTCGGTTCCAACGTGGACATCGTTATCTAGAGTGCAACTGCACACCCAGCGTGGCTGAGGGGGTGTTACTAGACTACCTTTCACCTCGGAAGAGTGGTCGACGTTATCGCTGTCCAGAATCTCCGCATCCCCATCACTTAACTATACGTGCAGGCTCTAGTGTTGGCAACGAACCGGATCGGTTTGTCACGGATCGAACCAAGGCGGGGTTCGACAAGGATTCGATCCGAGGTTTGGGCGAAGTTCCGAGGTTTGTCACAAACCGGTTCGCGAACCATCTATCTTCGAACGATAATAGGTAAGCGAGTTCTTGTCCGATCGGACAAGAACTCGCTTACTTATTTTTGTTCGCAGTTGTAGGCCGAAATGGTGGGGTTTGTGGGGAATGGCTTGGCAAGGATCCGGGTTCGCTCGAACCAAACCGGTTCGTCAATGGTACGGATCCCGGGCGGTTCGTTGCCAACACTACGTGCAGCTGATGTTTATTCCCGTATTTATGTGCACTTTCGCCGCGCCATCTACCCTTGTACCCTAGTACTTGGTATTCTTCTTTGGATTGGCTATAGATAGACCCGAATGGTGGTATAAATCCATCTTGTAGAACAACTTTATGATCTTATGGTTGATTTAGTGATAATCACTTCGCTATTACCTTATCAAACAATGGTAGCAATCCAAGTTATTTCTTAGATATTATCTCTTCAAGAGATTTCTCCTTCAAATCTTTTATTCCTAGTGCCTTGTTGATTTCATAAAGTATTACTGTACAGACCTTGAGTTTCTGCTTCTCATTGCATCTCATGAAAGATACTGCTGCTGTTGCAAAAATATCCAACTTTTCTCAATCCAGATAGGCCTTGGATTCCATATGATCTCTCCATACCCATATGCTCGAATGATGTTGACAGTATTGTTGACAGTAGGTACTTTCAAATCTGATTCTTCTGTTCTGAGAGGTAGTGAATTGTAGCATTGCAACCGCATCACAGTACCAGTTGACTAGGTGATAAAGCTTCAAACTGTGGTATGTGCAACGCTAACTACACGACGTAGTTTTCGAATTAAAGGCTTAAGCCGATATGTGGGCCGCCGTGGCTGCTTAGATGGGAATCCCATGGCGCGTTCATACCTCACGCACACTATCCCGCCGACTTAGACTCTACGGTCTATCGAATCTCAAAAGCTCTCACAACGTAGGCTGTATAGGAGTAAATCATCGGGAGCGACCCCTCCACGCGCATCAGGCTCAACTGCTAGGAAAATACCACCAAGGATGAGGCAACCCTCAGCCTAGTTATCATCCAGCTGTTGAAAGCTCCCCTTGTCGAGTATTACTTCCCTCCGGTCGAAGGAAATACCGATAGCTGCAAGCCTTCTCTTTGTCATGAGCGGAAATTGTGCAACCAGGCTGTTCAAAACGCAGAGTGCCGCTCGTAAGGGGCTGGAGAGACTGGTGTATAAGTACGTACATATCTGGAGCTACTTCTCTATAAGTATTGCAACATTCCAATCGGCGCAGCATGAACTTGCCGGAGGATTTTGATGTGAGGCAACGCTTTACTGATAAAAGTTGCAACTGAACTAGTATTTGACATCACTTCATTACCTACTTTAGTAGTACGATTGTAATACATCATTCAATTCATCAACTTATCGATCCTCGCATAATCATTACAGTCTTGCACTCATATATGCCCACTTTTTCCCCAGGTATACCGTCCTTACGCCATCTTTCCTCTTCTCTTCCTTCTCTTCCTCCTTCTCCTCCTTCTCCTCCTTCTTCTCCTTCTCCTCCTCCTCCTCCTTCTCCTCCTCCTCCTCCTTCTCCTCCTTCTCCTCCAAGAATTCCTCCTCCATCTCGGGCGTGCCCCCAAGCCGCGCCAACTCCTCCGACCCCAAGCCTGCATCATCAACGATATCATATCGTTTCTTATACCCCAGTCTCCGTACAACACAAGCAGGCGATACATCGTTATCATCGAGATTGTTCCAGATGGCACTGTTGGAAAGATGCCATACCATGATTGGTACGCACCGGTGTGCGACGATAGCGGCGTGCAAAGCGGATTGTCGCGTGCTAGTGAGGTCGGTAATGGTTTCCGGAAAGGAGGCGCAGATTGAGACTATGGTGGGTCGGTCACCGCGGGAAGCGGCGGCGTGGAGTGGTGGAAAGTCGTCTGAAGGCATGGTGCAGGGACTTAGTGAGATTTGCTTGGGACGACTGAGCAGTTGAGGTGTTGAGAGCTGAGTTCCGGCAGAGGAGAGCAAGCGCGTTGGATTGTGTTGGTTGCGTTGCCAAGTCTCAGCATCTGGTATGACACACCTCTCCGATGTCTACTCTAAAGATATTCACCTTGCCCAATAATAGTGACATACCGATCCTCAACGCACGCCCTGCACGTCAATGAGCACTCAGCAAGTCTTGCTCTTCGAAATGCTGGAACCTGACTTGTCGGATTAATCACAATCTGGGTACGAGACAAGTACAAACGCGAATAGCTTGAAGCTCCCCAGATCGGTGTATCTGCGCGTAACTGCAACCTGTCAGAGTCATTATCCCCCTTCCCTTGTCCGCTACTGAGCACCTCCATCACCGTTACCGCTGTCGTGGGCTAACGCGCCACAACACGAAAAGAGCCTCTTTTCACGTGGGGCTGTGTATATGAACCTTCCGTAGCTAGCCTTTATTCTACGTCAACACATACATACATCCGAATCGTGCGTTTCTAATCCACTCATCTTCTTTTCTTCTATTCGTACACTGCTTTATACCTCACCTTCCGTATCGGAGCTTAAACTTTTATGCGTCCTCTGTCACCGCTACAGTTGCCAATATCGCAAGGCCGACGCCAGGCGGGTCTACCTCTTCTGACTAAACACGGACCACCCTTACCGTCACTTTAATATTCATCCGCTATCGGCGGCGATCTACTTCTTATAGGGCTACAGGATATATATAGACTAATTTGCACGCTTTCGCAATTCAGGTAGGTAAAGTCCGATTCAAATGGTAGGTTACGTTACACAATGCCGTGATACATCGTCTGAAGTACTAGTACAGTTGGAGGGCGTATATCGCGAGATCCTAATACCCAAGGCCTCATCCTTAGAGTTTGGCTCTTTTTCTATTTATGGTCTGCAATTCCAGCTCTTCTATCTCCTTCCACCGCCCCAACTTCCTGTAAATCGATGCCAGGTTGGCCATGCTGCTCAAGGTGTCAGGATGGTCTCGGCCGAGCACACACTGTCTAGCCCTAACAACCTTAGCCTCTAGCTCCTCTGCCTCCTTCCACCTCCCTTGGCTCATGTATGTCAGTGCGAGGTTTTCTATGCCGACTAAAGTTAAGGGATGCTCTTGGCCAAACACTTTCTTCCCTGTCTCAACGAGCTTCACCTCCAGCACTTCTGCTTCCTGCCATCGCCCCTGCTCCCTGTACGTTGATGCGACGTTGGAAATGCTGGTCAGGGTTAAACGGTGGTCTTCACCGAGGAGCCTCTTCCTTATTTCCATGACCCGAGTTCCTAGATCCTCTGCCTCATTCCACCGCTCCTGGTTCCAGAATGTCCACGCCAGATTCGCCATGCTGCTCAATGTTGAATTATGTTCTTCGCCAAGGACCTTCTTCCTTCTCTCTATGACCTGGCGCCCTAGATTCTCTGCCTCCTCCCATCTGCTTTGGGACACGTATGTTAATGCAAGATTGGACGCGCTGATCAAAGTTGAAGGGTGCTCTTGGCCGAGGACCTTTTCCCTTATTTCCATGACCTGCAAGTATAACTTTTCTGCCTCCTTCCACCGGCCCTGGGACCCAATCGTCGATGCAAGGTTGGACATGCTGACCAACGTTGAAGGATGCTCTTGGCCGAGCGCCCTCTTCCTTTTGTCCACGACTGGGGCGTACAGCTCCTCTGCCTCCTTCCACCGGCCATGTTCGTAACAAAACAGCGCGAGTCTCGCTAGGGGTTGAGAGCCGGCAGTAGAGCATGAGGTGTCGTTAAGGGAAGTAGACAAGACCTCTATATGAGCCAGGATTTTCATGTTCGAGCACATCTCAACCCGGGTTTCGGTACAAATCTCAGAATTGATAGCCCTGACTGTTCTGTCCATCAACAGAACGCAGTCCGCTAATAATTGAGCTTTATGCGAAGGGGTGACATGTTCTCGGGCCCAACGATGTACCAAGGGGTGTATACGAAAGTCGTAGGAAGCCGCTTGTCGTTTTGCCAAGGAGTATGAAAACAGTACTTTCAGCTGGTCTTCCACGAGGAAACCTAAGTCGAAATTAGAACCATATGAAGATCGAATCGCTGTGGCTCACCCGAGTTGTTGTAGTTTAGTCCCAGCTCAATCATTCGATCCGTAATTCCTTCGTTGGAGAAAAACGCACACAGCATAAATATACGTGCGGCTTCAGGAGCCTCGATTTGGATTGCGTTAAGAGATATCTTCCATGTCGTGTACACTGTTTTGCCCTCTTTCGTGGCCTTTTCGGGCAGCCCGAAAACATTGTGTTTCTCCTCCCAAATCAAGCGGAATTCGCGTTCATATATTTCCAAGTATCGCTTCAAGGATATACCTCTTGAGCTGATGTATGCGCCCGCTTGCGAAATCGCCAAGGGTAGAAATCCCAGTTTCGAGATGATGACCCTCGAAAGTGGATCTTCTGAATATTATCAGCAGGCGTACCAGCACTTCTTTGTCTTAGTACTTCCCTTGGTCACTCTGGATAGCGGAAATATTCAAATTTGTGGCCTTCCGAAACAGCATGAGACTATCGTCATCTGGCATTTCACTCACTAATACTGCTGGAAAAGGACGTGCTAAATCCTGTCGTCGAGTCACGATAATGAAAGCGCCATGAGGGCAGCCCTGAAGAAGCAACCGCTTATCGAAATGCTTGATATCATCAACGTTGTCAAGTATAATAAGCCATCTGGGATTATCCAGTCTTTTGAACCACCGTGAGAGAGCGCTGATAAGGTGATCACTTTCTTTGCGGTCATCGGTGATACGCCCGTTACGGACAAGATTGTCGAATTGAACTATCGCTTCCACATGGGCCTTCGCTGACATATAGTGGTCAAGCAGTTCTTGGGCGATCGCAACAGTATCCATCCAGCCAGCTGCTGTCGCGCAGTTGATCCACCAGATGGATGAGTAATTTTTCGAGTTCTTAATTGCATATTCAGCAGCAATTTCGGTCTTTCCTATTCCACCCATTCCATACAAAACAGCAACTTTCTTACTCACATGAGATCCATGGAGTAACGTGCTTAGTTGGCACAGCTCATTCACTCGTCCAGTGAAGTTTCTATTTCTGTCAAACGGTATTTTGGGCGGAAGTTGATACTCGGGCTTGATAAAGGCTGCGCTGCAGTTAGCGAAACGTTAATTTGACTGTAAGTATGGCGAGTGGTGATTACGACAGAAACGAGCAGCGATGACATCTGGTGCTAGTGAAATCATTTCTCCCAGCTCTCTGCGAATGTCGCAGTAGACGGCATCGATTTTTGTCTTGAATTTTATCATCATCGAGTGGTCACGGTCCACAGAGATCTTCCTTTCAATAGACGTTGGTAGTTGAAGAATTGCCGATTCATCTGCGACGGCGATTGCATATTCAGCCTCTCTGATCCAGGTGCCATTCGGCATCTTTGTGGAACGTCAGTTCGAAGGCTTGAGTGACATTCACTGCATTACTAACCACTACGACGCCTGGTGTCTGGCTAGTCTCGTAGAAGGAGCATATTTTAAATCCGTCGCATAGATCGATAAAGCGGTCGAGATCCTTCTTAAGTTCCCGACAATTTTCATTGATTTCCTCAAGAAGATCTGCGCGCTGATCGTTGCCGCTCTGTTCAAGGGCTGTCCGTAGGTTCCCAACGACCATCCCCCGATGAGGAGTGCCGAAGAATAGAATGCCAAAAGTTGCCTTAAGGAGGGTGTCGAGCGGGTGGTCACTGCCACACTGATCGAATTTCGCTTTGACAAGAGACTGATATCCTTAGTTTTAGCGCGAGCGTGGGCTGAATTGCACTCACATGAGCGACCAGCAAACCCCCATAACTGTGGCCGATAAAAATAAGCGGACGTCGTTGTTCCTGCATAACTGTTATCATCGTCACTCAACGCTGGCCAGTGGAGAGTACCTCTTCGATACGTCGAAGATCTTGAATGTCAGTAAGGAAGCGTCGGCAGTAGTCGACCAGCAGGTGTCTAGACTTAGACCGTAGATCGGCGTTGTACCCATACGTTAATGTGCGGCAGTAAGGGAAGTCTTCAGAGAGGAAATGCCGCAGCCACATTCTGTCGAGGTTGCTTTTACTTTTCCACGATCCGTAAGCATGACCGTTGAGGCCTGTGAGAGCCACAATACTACGCTGAGGTCAGTCTGCTGCATCAATGCCAACTAGCCTGCATACTCAGCTAGGATATGCTCCCCCAACGGTGTAGGGTAGAGCTGCGTAAATCCGGCGAAGTTCAGGTCCACTTCAACATCGTTGCCACGAATTTCGAAGTCGAAAGTCTCTGATGGAGAGTCTCTCAACCTCTTTAGGAAGCCAGGAAGCGGAGCAGATAGCCCGAAAAGGCCTGTTTTCGTGTTATCGGGCGCGCAGGATGGTACTATTAACTCATCGACGAGGTTGAGCTGTTCTCCAGGTTTCAGGAACTGTTTAAGCACTAGGAAATCTGAGGTGGTAGCATCGCGCGGTAGACCCCGCGCTCTGAATACAGTCGTTGACGGCATGGAGAAAAGTAGAGTGATGGTGAACTGCTCTCCGCGGCGCAGCAGAGCTAGGCGTAGCTTTGTCCTTGAGGTGATGCTTGGGGCCGGGTAACCTGGTTAAAAAAAAAGAAATTCTTGAGCTCAGTGCTGGCGCCAAGTTGAGCAGTGCATAGCCACGAATTCACCAATAACGTCTTCACCTATTTTGCACCGAATTTGACTTTAATCTAAGAGCAAGTAGCGATCTTTGCCGCACGATATTTCGTATTTTGCTGATCCCCGTGCCAGCTCCTCATTGATATATTATGTATGTGCCAACAGAAACCCTTCCTATTCAGCCTCCACATCCACAAAATCCCTGCTGCAGTCCCCAACAGTTCGTTTCACAGTTTAAACATTTGAGCACCAGGCAAAGCAGCTTGTGAAAGCAGAATGGTGTACCTTCCCTTCATTCAATGGGCAAATTAAAGCTTTTATTGTAGGAAGCCTTCTATGAATGCACATTAGTACTGGAGCTCTGCAATACATCAGCAACAATACAATTTGTATCAGATACGTTGGGGAAATGTGGGGTCTAGTGGTGCCAAAAACACAATTCATTGGTTTTAGTCAATAGAACTCTTGTAAGGATGTCAATAGCCCACAAAAAAATGCTGCATAACATATTGATATACTTTGAGATAGTCTACTAGTTTTAAAATTAGACTGTTGTAAAGGAAGAGTACGGCCCCGTACTGAATAGTATGAGTAGATACGGTTAGAAACGAGAATAAGTGATTAAGTATGATTGTGTGTATGTAAGATTAATTGTATGTAAGAGTAGTAAGATGATCGCTGGAGCGCAATTGAACTCGCGCGACGTGACTATATACTGGACGGTTACCGGGCCCTGACCGGCTGCTGTTACATCATCCCCCTCTAGCTGCAGATCCATACCCGTACATGAGAAGAGAAGGAAGAAGGCAAGATCCAAGCTCGTACGCCCTCGTACGGCCTCATAAATCCCGCTACCTATCGGTTCTGCTCGAGGGTGACCTTTCGGTGGATCAGGTGCACGGGGAAACTCCACCTCCAGTGGTAGGTGGTAAAAACCGTGCCAATGCCATTTGTGCCGGGCCGAGATCCAATAAGAAGAGAAGAGAACAGAAGAGAAGGAAACCAATTGACCCTGAATCCACCAAGTCCTCCTCCAAGTTCTCCATATCTCTGAATCCAAGAATCCAAGCCCACTCCTGCAGCAGGCATTGTTCCAAGTCCACCCCAGAGCCAAATCCAAGCCCATACTTCCATAAATCCAAGCCCTTGCTCTCCATATTGCCTCCAAGTCCACCTCCGAGTGCATTCCCGAAGTAAACTTCCGAAGTGAACCTCCAACTCTCGGCGTCGATACGCGTTTGACTTTCGGTTGCCCTTCGACTTAGCTTTACCTTTCGACTTCTAGTTGCCCTTTTGACGTAGCTTCACCCTCCGACTTTGGTCTCTTTCATTCATTCGACTCTTGAGCATCAGTTATCGACCTTGTCCTCCGATGTCATACAGTCATCAGTGTTTCTCGACCATTGGCGTTAAGGCCCTCCAGCTGGCCCTTGAGTGTCGACCGTGGCCTTGCCTTGGGTATCATGATCTTTCGACTTTCCTCAGTCTTTCGGCTTGCTTTCGTCATTCGGATTCCTTCCATCTGTGGCTTGCTTTCGTCTTGGGCTTCCTTCGGCGGGACTAATTTCGTCTTTGAAGAGAGCATTCAGCTTTCATTGCATGGTAGGCTTCAATCACAATTGCACTTCCGTGCTAGTGTATTCTTTCTCCGTAGATGCACTTCTGTGCTCGTGCAATCTTTCTCCGTAGATGCACTTCCGTGCTCGTGTAATCTTCTTCGTACTTCTGTGCTCATGTTACCATTCTTCGTAGATGCACTTCCATGACCGTTTAATCATTCTCCGTAGCTGCACTTCAGAGCTTCCGCTCAGTTCGGTGGAAGGTAATCGTCAAGTGAGATTGATCGAACGCGTGTATCGTCAGTGATATCTCGTCAGACTGGATCGTCATTGAACTGACGATTTCAGGGGTAACGAAGAACAGATGAATCAACACGTAAGAGGGACGTCGATGAATGATTCGTAGTGTTCCATTATCTTCCGACTAATCGAGCGTTCGTTCGCATACGATTTCTCTCGTTGAAAGTTATCTCAGAGGTAAGCCATCGGGCCAGTAACGCGACGATTGACGTCTGAATCTTATTAGAATTGTCTCCACTACCGTCAATAAACGCAATAGGATCGTATACTTATCCTGATTCATGAACCTAGCGATGATACTCATTGTAGTTCGAGAGTAGTGACGCGTTGCGGAAAAGGGTAATCGTGAATTCCGTGAGCGAAATGTATCCAATGTCTGAACAGCGATCATAGCGTCAAGGGAGAGTACGGCCCCGTACTCAATAGTATGAGTACATACGGTAGCAAACGAGAATATGTGTTTAAGTATGATTGTGTAGGTACGATTGATGGTATGTAAGGGGTAATAAGATGATTACTGGAGTGCAATTGCACTCGCGTGAGATGAATATATACTGGACGGTTACCCGGCCCTGGCCAGCTGCTGACAAGTAAATGTACTTCAGAAAACTGCTGGTAAACTGTGAATCTTCACCTCTTTTCTAGTAATAGAACAGGCCACAGTCTTATAAAAATATGCACAGTCACAAAAAGAATACAAAGTTAACTACTATCTATATTGTTGTCATGTCAAATATTACAGTATCAATATATAATACTTGAAGTATAAATTTAAGTTTACCCAGCAAAGTATCATCCTGATCCACTTCTAAGCTTGCTTTAATAGTAATGAAGAAGATTGCTCAGGATATAGAAATCACTATGAAGATTCAAAAGAAAGATAATTAGCTTGTTTTATATATATGTTGTTAAAGCTCATTGGTTTGATAAAGAAGATTGTATTTATATTATGAAAGAATCCAAACATCAGCAACAACCCTAGTTTCTGTCAGGAACATCCAGAGGGTCCTGACAGCTCTGACAGCTGTGACGGAACCTCATACCCTCTGACAGAGAATTACACGCTACCCATCACCCAGGCGACAGGTTGTGTTGCATACTTACACTGCAATGACTATTATACCACGTCTCTTATTCTTATGATGGGTTGCATTGTATATTACCCTGTGGACACTCATCCACCACGCTCGCCACCCCAGCATTATGCTTCCTTTACTTTGCTTCCGGAATGTGGTGTTAGGGGTTTTCCCTTAGCAGGTGTATGAGGTACGGAGGATGTCCATGGCAATCTGCGTTCGGCCACCTGTCACTATGGTTGGTCGATGTCACACCCGCAGCTATCCCATCCTCTGAGCGACGAAGTCCT